>CAUYRH010144219.1:0-27644 GCA_963574655.1 Perodicticus potto
CAATTCATAATTGCTAAGTCACGGAAGAAGTCCAAGTGCTCATTGACCCAGGAATAGATTAATAAATTGTGGTATATGGCTTTGCATTTTTTGATCCAAGTTATGATTTAGTAGAGCTTTCTAATCCTAATTTCTAAGTGATGGAGATTTTGTACTTCATGATTTTGTCATTAGTTTCTACGTTTCTGACATCATTTCCTAATGTAGTCCATATGATTTCTGATTTGGAGTCTTAATCCACTTGGGCTGGTATTATCAAATATCACAAATTAGGTGGCTTATGAAGAATGGAAACTTACTTCTCATATTCTAAAAGTTAGGAAGTCTAAAATTGGGGGATTCACTCTTATGAAGACACTAATCCTAATCGTGAGTGCTCCATCCTCATGACCTAATCACTTCCCCAAAACCCACCTCTTAATACCATCACCTTGGGGGTTAAGATTTCAATGTCTGAATTTTGAGATATACAACCATTCAAACCATTGCAGGATTTTTTTTTGACATTTTTAATTTTTTTTTTTTTTTTTTTTTCAGTTTTTGGCCAGGGCTGGGTTTGAACCTGCCACCTCCGGCATATGGGGTCACCTACTTCTTTGAGCCACAGGTACTGCCCTTTTTTTGACATTTTTTTGGTGGCCTAACACAAGATAATTTTTAAAAAGTAGCTCAGGATATTAGAAAAGTGACATTTTAAGATAGAAGAATATCTATTAATATTATTAATTACTGAGACTCTCCTGCCTTATGACTTTTTGTTAACCAATTAGATCAATGACTTAGTTGTGTTCCTAATTTTCTTCAGATTCCTTTCTGGTGCCACCATTTTCCTCATCAGGGAAGAGCTCTATTGTTATATTAAAATAAATCCCTTCTATCTATGCTACAGTTTAAATAATTTCTGTTGCTCTATCTTCAAGTTTACTGATACTTTCTTGTATTGTGTATGATATACCATGAAGTTCATTAAGTTTTTTCATTTTAGGTCATGCATTTTTAAGTTTTAAAATTTCCAATTGATTCCTTTTCATGTCTTACCTTTCTTTCCTAGTATGGCAATAATTTCCTCTAAATCCTTGAACATAGTTATAAAAATCTGTTTTAAAGTCTTTTTCTGCTAATCCAGTTATCTCTAGATTTGTGAACCCTAGATATTATGGATGTAACATTGCTCAGAGTTTAGATTTTGTTATCTTCCTTTAAAGAGTATTGATTTTTATTTTGGAAAGGCAGTTAAAGTTACTTACTGATCACTGTAATTCTCTGTGAATTTGTTTGAGTTCTGTTAGGTAAAATGTAGAGTAGCTTTTACTCTGGAGTTAATTTCATCTTATCACTATGATGTGACCTTTACAGTCTCTACTGAAAGCTCACATATCGAATGTCTCCATACTTTGAATAGCAGGAACTGGACTAACTCTCAGGTCTTAGTAAGTTCTGTCAATTTCTTAGCTTTATAGACGTCCAGTAGCAGATTTTGTATAGTTTGTGGAACTGCATTGTGTATGTGTGACTTACTATTCACGATCAGCCTTGAAAGTCCCTGATGCACATTTCTGGACATCTCCCTCTGTCTCTGGGTATCAGAAAGCCACAGCAATTATAGGGCCCACTGTCTTGTTTCCTTTCATCACTGTTACAGTCCTGGTCTGCTTGTTTCTAATATCTAAAAATAATTATTTGGCATACTTTGTCCAGTTTTCTTCTTATTTGAAGAGGAAGGACTAGCCTGCTACCAGTTATTCCATCTTGACTGAAACTTTTTACAGTCTTCAATTTTGATTTTCAACCTATAGTTGTAAATTTATATATGGATTTTTTTTCTTTTCATTTCATGCTACACTTTAATTTCAGCCTAAACTTTTAGTCTGTCTCTTTCTTCTAAATGATTTATATATTGCTTCATTGACACTAATTTTTCATAAAGTTTTAAGATTATAATGAAGATATCATGCAAAATTTGATTTTATTTAGAAAATCTTTCTTCAAAAATGCTATGCTTTGTCTCGTAGGCTCTACATACTTTGTTTTCAGAACATTTTTACAGACCCACATTGTTTCTTGTCCACTCACCCATAAGCAGAAAGGGGTCTCTTTCCCCGTTCTGTCTCCTAGCTGGAAGCATCTACAGAGCCTCTTGCTAATCTTCACCATCCATCTGGATGCTCTTATAGCCCTTTTCCAGATACTACACTGGAATTCTGGTTGACAGTTGATTTTCCCATCTCTCACTTAGTATCAGTCTAAGTGTCATTTGGTCTGGAGGAAGACACCTTATTTATCATACATGAGAACTAGAGATTATTGCTTCATAATCTAAGGTATTTGAAGTTCTTGCCTTGTAAGAAATAAAGCATGAAACACAAGTCCCATAATATATGTTTTCAACAAATTTTTAAGTTTAGCCTGACTTTATCATATTGATTTCATTTTAAGTGAATGGTTTTTTTTCTTGAATAGGTAATATTTTAACATGATTAAAAATTCAAGATAGTCAAAAAAGGTAAATGAAGAATTCCCTTCTGAAAACTGTCCTATAGTCATTTAATTTCATTGTTTGGAGACAATCAATATTACCAATTTGTTATGTATTTTCCCAGAGGTAATCAGTGTCTCTCTCCCTGTGTATGGGTGGATAAATAGATAGGTAAGTAGGTAGATAGGTAGATAGAAGTAAGTAGATGGATGGATATAGATAAAAAGATAGATAGGTAGATAGGTAAAGGGATGGCTAGATAGAATGTATATATGTATGTGTATGTTGTCCCAAAGCTTGCCAGACATACACAGGGAAAATGGGAAATTATAGATAAATGTACCTTTACTTATAAAATATTCATTACAAAATTTGACAACATATTTCTCTATGTGTTGATATATAAATGTAAAATATAATATATGAGTTTTAGTAATATTTAGTAGTATTTCCTATGTATGGTGATGTTTGGGATACTCCATGTGAACAAAGGGTACCAAAAAAGTATACACATTTTAAGAAAGAAAGAACTGTATTAAAATTGTAATACTCAAGTCACATTTGACTTTTGCAATTACATGAGGTGCTCAACATGACTTGCATTCATCTTTTGTTATCGGTATAACAATTTTAATACCGTTTTTCCTTTCTTAAAACATGTATGCTTTTTTGCACACTCTGCATATATCCTTTTCACAAATAGTAATGCATGCTACACAATGTTTTAAAACTCTACATCTTAGGTATTTCCTGTATCAGTACATGAAGAGGAGTCTGATTTTTAACAGCTGCATTGTATTCCATTTTTAATGCCACTATTTTGTTTGCCCATTCCTCTATTGACATTTGCATTTTTATTTTACTATTAATATAACAATATAATTCATACGTAATAAACTTATCACTTTGTCCATGAGTATATTTTCAAGTATATTTCCAGGAATGGGTGAATACATATGTACAGTTGTAGTTTTCAGATCTTATCAGATTACCCTCTAGAGGGAGAATGTCCACCTGCTCTGGTTTGCTGAAGACATCATCTCCATATAGTTATTAACGACAATATCTTTGTTCTTTAACGCATCTGGTTTGGATGACAAATTATACGGCTGCCCGTGTCTGCAGGGGTTATGCCAAGTTATATGCTCACCTGAACCTTGCTTTTAATACTCATTTTTATGCCGACATCTCCCAGATTTATATTTTCCCTTTGAGGTTCAGACAGCTGCCTACTCAGATATTTCCCAGAAAGCTCAACTCAACATGCCCAAAATAAACCTTCAAATTTCTCTCCTCAAACATACCCTCCAACCTGAGTTTTTCACATCAGCAATTCGCAATGTCATGAACCCATTTGTTTAAACCCAGAGCCTGGGAGCCATGCTTGATTCCTGCATTTTCTTTGCTAGCCAAGTATCCACAAGGAAGTCCTTGTCCTCCCCTGGCCTCAGTTTCCTCACTAGCAAAACTGGATCGATATCACCTGCCTTGTGGTAGAGTGGTGGTGATTAAATGAGGTAAAATAGGTGAAGGCACCCCTTTCATGTTCTGTCTCATAAAAGGAATCAAAATATTAGTTCTTTCTCCTTCCACTCTTCAAAGCACTGCCTCGTGTGTATCCATGACCTTGTCTTCCAACTCATGTAGAATAAATGTGATTTTTGGCTTGGAACAAGTTGTGCCAAATGCCTTTGATGAGGTCCCTTGGAGCAACCAGAGTTTATTTCTATAGAGTCTCTACCAAAAAGCTCCCCCAAAGCCACTCTGAATACTGAAGAATAAACTTGACAGTGGTTTGGGAACAAATCACCTATAATACTATCAAAAGTCAGAATGGTGGCTTTCGTATCTCGGTTGTCTCCTTTCAAATGTTTTCTTGCCCAGGTGGTGCTGTGTTGAATCACTTCTCAAAATGACCTACACATTTCTCTAGCCTGCTTTAATTTTAGAAGATTTAGGGGGTTATTGGATAAGATTTTAGCTTTTTGGTTCTGTTTAAAAAAAAAAATCAACTTTTAAACACAATTGCTGCCATGTATGGGGGGAAAATTGGTCTCGGAGTCATAATAATGGAGTTGAAATCATGATTTGGCTACTTCTGAGCAGGGTAACCTTATGTAAGGAGTGTGAGTCTATGAGATTTGGTGTCCGGATCTTCCATCAGATGTTTTTGTATGTGTTGTATAAAGTTGTTAGGAGGATGAGTTTCCATTTTAAAAATAGTATGTGAAAGTACCAAGCACCTAACAGGTATTTGTTCCAACATTCATCAAACCTCTGACTCACATGAGCAAAAGAAAAATTGTAGCTATGGGTCTGGGAATGGTGGGTCATGCCTGTAATTCCAGCAATCTAGGAGGCTGAGGCAGGAGGATCCTTTGAGCTCAGGAGTTGGAGACCAGCCTGAGCAAGAGCAAGACCCTATCTCTACCAAAAATAGAAAAATTCACCAGGCATGGTGCACGCTTATAGTCCCAGGTACTAAGGAGGCTGAGATGGGGGGATTGCTTGAGCCCAAGAGTTTGAGGTTCCTGTGAGTTAAGATGATACCACTGTACTCTGTTTAGGATGACAGAACAAGATTCTGTCTCAGTTAAGAAGAATGTATAGAGTAGAATCTCCATAGTTGGCCACCTGTCTACACAACTATCCTTCTTCCTATGTCTCTCTCTTATCAGGTGGGACACCCATTGGAACTGGGGTGCTGTGAGTTCTCAGAGTCCTTCCCATGCCATGTGTACCTCTCAAAGCAAGATTTTTATTCTAAGAAATTTATTCTTGAGAAAAGTAAGCTTCATAATTAAATTATGCTTGCTTAAGAATTTAACAGATCACTTATATTGTAGAGAATAAAATTCTAGGAAATCTGACCCATCTTGGAAACTGTAGACTGTATGGTCACCATAGCTATAGGTAGCAGGCTGCCCAAGAAAGCACGTCATACAGTTGCCAATTTGCCACCTAACTGTAACTGACTAGTTGGGTGATACTGGAGAGGAATGCCTTCCCTGTGCAGCGATCATTACAACTACAAGCCATATCTTGGATCGTCCTTTAAATGTTTCAGAGTGTTTGTGCGTGAATGATCCCCTTTGATCCGATCCATATGTGCAACAACAGCAGAAATGTCAGTACCAATCAAGTTCAAATTCACAGGCAACACCCTGGCCCAACTGGGCCCCCCTGGTTTCCTCCCGGATGTGTTCCCGGCACACAGGGAAAGCCAACCCCAAGCTGTGAGGGTCAGTGGTTAGGGTAGGGGTCAGTTGGGGTGCTCACATTCTCACTGTCTGGGGGGCTTCTCGGGTTGCAGGTCACCAGGCTGCGTTCCCAGGGACCAGCCTCTGCTGCTCCGTCTCTTGGCTCTCTCCCTTCCCTCAACTCTAGGAAGCCGTAGTTAGGCCAGTGGCCCTACGCTATTTCTTATAGGCTGGAACTAGACTAGGCTGCGTCAGCTGGGGAAGCAGAAATAACCCACAGACCAGGACTAGTTAGAGCCACTAGTCAGGCCGTGGTGGGGAAGGGACCCCAGGCTACAGTGGGAGAACACAAAGAGCTTTGGGTTTGGAGGGGGGGAGAGAAAGGATCAGGGCTTCTTCGTACAGAAAATAAGGCAAGGGATTAGACAGGTGCAGGGAAATTATGTGGGCACAAGGCTTTGTTAAGGTTAGGGCACATGGGAGATGCACAGCTGTTGTTTAGCTCAGGGGGGCAGAGTGAGATGCTCTACAGGACTCTACAGCACAGATCAAACCTGGTGGATGTGTGTCGATGCTGGACTTCTGGTGTCTCGACTAAGATCTAGAAGTTATCAGAGCAGGGAGGACTTTAGAGATATTTTCCTACTGTTTTCCATGGCTTCAAACACCACATCTAGACCCACAATATCTAAGTTTCTATCTCTAACCAGAACTTCTGAACGTCAACATTGACGTTTGCTATCACTGCTTGAAGTTTCTGGGACAACTCACATTTCACACACTGAAAAGGAGTTCTTAGTTCCTCCGCCTTCACCTATGTCTCCTTTTATTTGTTTAAAAACATAAGTCATTATAACCTCCAGAAATTGGAAGTCATTCCAGACCTCCCCATGTTTCTGCCTCCACAAAGCTTCTCATCACCAGGGCATGTCAGTTTGATGCCAGGACATATCCTGGGTCCATTTTCTCCTCTTCATTTTCTTGGCCAGTCACCAACATAGCCCCTGTCGTCCCTCCTGTCTATTCCAATGGACTCGAGTTATTTTCCTGCTTCTATCTCACCCTTTCTGTCTCCCACAGATTAGCTTGAGTGGCTTAGGTAAAGCATAAGTTGGAATGCTCATGCGTCTTTCTCTCTCAGTGGCTTTCCCTAGCACTCAGAATAAAACCCAAAGCTTTAACATTGCATACAAAGATCCAGAAACCTGTTACCCTATCTGTCCTTGTGTCATTTTCTTTTACTCCCCAAACTCCATCTGGACAAGCTTTCCAGTGCTCAAGCACTGAACACTTTTCTCTACCTCAGGGCCTTTGCACATGTGATATTTTTGTGCCTTAAAAATTTTCTCTGCTCTTTGCCTGCTTCATTTATCAGCGAAAATGCCACTTGCTCAGAGAAGCTTCCCTATACCTCATAATATAAATTATCCCCCTGTGTCAATTAGGGTTCTTTGGCTGCAAGTACAGAAATTAACAGGTTAATCTGGGAAGGCAGGGAACTAATTAGAACATTGACTGTGAGGTCAGGTTGAGATTCACAGGGAAAGATGGAAAATAGACTCAAGAAGGGCAGACACTGGGATCCAGGGACCCAAATGGCAGGAACAGATAGTCTTTGGGGCACTTGGATAGCAGTGAGTCATATCCAATTTTTATTTTTAGGTCTTTGTGTTGCACCTGTTAAAGTTATAGCCCTGAAAAACTACACACAATATAGGAGAATCCTTTCCCTAGGGCAATAAGGGGACTCATAGCAGAGGAGGCGGGAATGGGTGCTGGATGAATAATGGGTTCCCACTGCATATTATACACCAGTACATGCCCTTCATGGCACCAGTCACCATTTGTGATTACATAGCATGGCAGACACTGGCTCATGCTCACTTCCTTTTCTTTTGCATTTTCCAGCCTATCTTCCAATGAGGAGGAAGCCTTAGGATCAATTTTAGCCACAGAGTATAGAAAAACCATGTATGCTCCTTCCAGCCCTGGTGTCTAAATCTCCTGCAAGATTCTTCACTCACTGGGAACTAAGGAGTCCGGAAAGATGGGGCCACACCATGGAAGAACCCAGATCCTTGAGTCACCTGCTAAAATGAGCTGTCCAGGGTATGAGCAAGTAATACAATTTTATTATAGTAAATCTCTGAGACTTTGGGGGTTGTGTGTTACAGCAGCTAACAAGCCTTACCCTGACTGTTACAGACATTTATTTGAATGGTCAGTTCTTAAGTCTGTCTCCTCCAAAAAAAGTTATAAACTTCGTGAAGTTCACAGACGAGGGCTGTATCCCTGGTGCCTGAGAGAGTGGTATTTAGTGCATATTTGTTGAATAAATGAATTAGTTTTGCTTGCCCTCTCTCTGTTTTCCTTTTAACAGAGAAAGAAAATGAGGTTTATCCACATTGTTGGGCTCACCACTGGGCGGTGGGTTCATAGACAGGAGTCTTAGTCTATTTCTCCAGTCAGTGTCACAAGATCTGCCAGAACTTGTTCCAGCACATCACTGAGACGTTAGGCATTTGATTGAAGTCTAACAGCAGGTTACCTGTGACACTGCAATTGCTTCAGTCATTTCTTTGTCTTTAAAATGCCATATAATTGCTAATGTAATTAGTAATGTATACAGAGGGGGCTTGTGCAATTACTGAGTCCTAAGATCAAGTAATTAATGTTCTGTCAACAAAACAGCAACTGTTTCATTAACAACTGCTTGGATCTGGAAACAGGCATAATCAGATGCCAACAGACCAACCTAAACGTTATCAAGTCAGCTGATTTTTTTAGTCACTAAAATGTCAGCCTCAGAACGGTAGACACAACAGGGCTTTTGGATTATCTTTCTCCAGTTCAAACAAATACATAGGTGGGTGGATAGATTATATAAATACATAAGTAGAAAATAGATAGATGGTTGACAATGATAAAATAGGCAAAACCAAATTGCCTTGTTTTTTTTTAAACCTTGAAAGCAATGAGGGTCTTATGCTTACATATCACAGGAACCTGAGTACTGAGAGAGGGGAAGGATACGTGTACGTTAACTTGGGCTGTGCCTATATTGTTTCCCAGCATGACCTTCTAAAAAGCATTGAATCTGATTGGGATGCAATCTGACCTTGTGCATTGCAAGTGAAAAGTGAGGGCGAGACATAACTATCTAAGGCTGGGTCCTTTTGAGTGTACTTGACTTTGCTGTGATAATGCTGTAGATCAATCAATCTGCCTAAGCGTCCATGGTTTCGACAGCAAACCTCTCTCCTTGCCCTTTGGGTTGGTAGGTCAGCCTTTCGGCACTAATGCTCCAGGCTGGGGTCAAAGCTGTCCCCTGTCTTTGTTTTGTAGGAAGATGGAGCACATTCTGCTCATGGTGAAGGAAAGGAACAAGAGAACCCAAAGTACACCAGCCCGCCTCTGCCCACATGCGGTGTTTTCACATCTGCTCACACTTCCTTGGCCAAACAGGTCCCATGGCTCAGCCTCCTTCCCTGGTGCAGGAAGGGAGAGGGAGTGAGTATTTTCTTGACAGTAATGCCCCAAGGAGAAATCATTTTCATCTTCTAAGTTTATGGCATAGGTCATGAGCTCCTTGTTGTCAGGGAAAAGTGACCAAATGGCCTAGAATCGTTTATTATTTTTATTCTGCCACGGTTGCCTGGAAAAAATGGTGTGACATTTGCAACAATGGGCAGGGCACCAAACTGGCAGTCCTGAGACCTCTGTCCTATTTTATTTGTACAATTACTATGAATGACCTTAACGCAAGTCACTTCACCAATCTGGGCCTCAGTTTCTTCGCTATTAAAGTATGGGGGTTTGACCAAGTGCCTTTTTAGCCCTGAAGTTCTAATCCGTGGTAGATCGCCTTCCAAAGTCAACACTTAACACTATTTGGAGGCGCAGTGCTCATCAACTAATATTTATTAGAGAACCGCTCAATGCAAGGCAGACTGATGTCAAAGGGATTCTTCTCTGCTGGAGAAACGTATGTGGACACTGCCCATCCTGCCCCCAACATCAGAGGGAGAATCAGAGAGTCTGGTCATATAAACAAAGCCCCCACTTCACAAGATAAGCAGCAGCTCCCATCAAATCAATTCAGAGCACCTGCCTTGAGACCACTGATGTGGACTCATGGTTGAAATTTTTTCTCTTTCTGTTAGTGTCATAACATGTAGATCGGAAATCACAGGGGGGTCCCAAATGATCTCAGCTTCAGATGCTCTGGAGAACAGCTGTCCCTCCCTTTGAGGGCCCTCCTGGAGTTCCCAAAAGTTAATTTTGCAAAACATCTCATGGCCTGTATGTGAAATCAGACCACCGTACACCTATCTTCACGATGCAGGAAAAAAACGTATCCAAATGTTTACACGTGCTATATATAGAGAGTAACACAACGCCCCTTGATTATACATTTTAGGTGACTACACATCCAAGGGGTGTCTTGCTTGGAATATATCGGCAGGACAGCAGAGTGGCTGCCACCAGATGGGAAGCCAAAATACAAACATTGGCTTTGCTACTGTCATTAAGGGAACAATTTTCCCCCTTCTCTCCTCCTCAGAAAGGAATTATAATTCACTTTCAACACCTGAAAACACTTTGTGAGTCTTCACAGCTCCTTTTTAGATGGCTGTGGCTGCTTTACAGCCAACCGTGTGTCTTGAGCACCACGCGTCCCACCCGGGTTTCCATCAAAGAACTCAGGGGTGTGGGCAGCGTGATCTGTCCCGCCATGTTGCACATGCTGCACATTTCCTTGATAGATATGCTTTTCATCTTTAATTATCTAGGCCAAATTTACATTCTTTTTTTTAAATACTAAAATATCACCACCTCCCTCAAAAAACTCCACTTTGAATAAAGTTGCGGCACCATCATTGCCCTGCTTCTCAGCTCTCCTGGGCACACGCCCGGTTTGGACTCAAGTGATAATTTCACAGCTCAGTCTGAAGCTCTCAGAACTGACTTCCAGATGTGTATATGGAGATAGCATTTTATTTACGAAAGGATTTGGGGAGGGTACAGAATGAGACAAGATGTGGAAGCCACCAGCAGAGTTCCAGGCACACTGAGGGCACAGCCAATATTCATTATCCCCAGAGAACCCATGTCCCTTCCTCATGGCCACCGCTTGTCCTGCCTCCTGCCTGCTCCCAGAGTGTTTTCTTTCAAAGCTGGAAAGCAGCTTTGTGCCCTGGAAGCGGGGTTCACATCCCCTTCCCTGGTGAAGGGTCCCTGGATTGCCTCCCAGGAAGGTCTTTGAAAACTTTCAGAGCAGAGCAGACTCCAGATCCCCTTGAATCTGAGGAGACTCCCCAGTCTCCCCCTTGAAGCAGCTCCTGTCCACAGGCCTTCATTGTACCTTCCCCCGAGTGCTGCTGTCTGCAAGCCCCGCTCTGCAATTACCAACACGGCTACAAATTTACTTCCCTATGTCCTTCCCCCAAGTGGGAGGTGGCTTCATCCCCAAGGAAGCAACAGAGGCCATCCTTACCCAGTAGGAAAGGTCTGCTAAGGCTACAGTCCCCACCCCTGGGCCACAGACCCACACCAGTCCATGGCCTAGTAAGAGCCCAGCCGCCCTGCAGGTGCACGGCGGGCAAGCGAGTGAAGCTTCATCTGTGCTTCACAGCAGCTCCCATCACTCACTGAGCTCTGCTTCCCATCAGATCAGCAGCAGGGTCAGATCCTCATAGGAGCGTAAACCCTCCTATAAACTGCCCGTGGGAGGGACCTAGGTTCCACACTCTTTAAGAGAATCTAATATTCGATGATCTGGGGTGGAGCTGGGGTGGTGATGCTAGCACTGGGGAGCAGCTATATCAAAACCATCCTCCTCCTCCAGTTCATGGAAAATTTGTCAACCACGAAACTGGTCCTTGGTGCCAAAAAGGTTGGGGACCACTGCTGTAAGGCATCAAGAAAAAGGAGGCACGACACGGGCATTTTCCCTGCTGCTGGCCCTACACATTTCCACGACAATTAACCCACATTCCTGGATTAATATTTATGTGTTCAACATGAAAGGCAAAGCCTTTCTTCCGGGATCCAGCATTCAAATTACACATTTATCAATACCTGTTTTGCTAGGAAAAGGTTGGAAAGGTGACAATGAATAAGAAGCTGTTTTTGCGCTCAGAGAGCTCCAAGTTCAGTGGCAGAAATAATTAATTTTTTTTCCTTATAACAAGGTAAGTATGGGGGAGAGGATAGGAAGGGGCAGCTGACCTGCCGTGAGTGCCCAGTGAGGGCTCCTGGGAAGCCCACACTGTGTGACTTACAGGGAAAAGGGGAGAAGGGAGGGCCGACTTCTGAGCTCACTTGAATTATAATCAACGCCAGGTGGAATCGAGCAATGTCAATGTTAGAAAGAGCCTGTGCATCTTTTCTAATCCAAGCCACTGAGTCTGTAGATAAGGCAAAAATTGGTTGAAGTTCACATGGCTGTTTCTGCCATGTAACGTCAAACTTGGCTCCATTAAAAGGTTCAAGTGTAAACCCCATCTCACTGCCATCATAAAAAACGAGCTGTCTCCCCAGCCCTGTGTCCTACCACACTTTCATTCAACATGTGTTGTGATATAGTGCTCCCAGCTTTCTGCCTGTTTTGGTGACAGGGACGTTTTGGTCACCTCTAAATTTCCATCACAGAGGCAGTCACAATTTCTCAACATTGTTAACTTGTTTTCTGTAAGTTCTCTTAGGTGCTTTTCCTTACCCAAGAGGTGAGATGGAAAACCATTAGGGCAGGACTACTGAATGTGTTTCCCGTGAGGTTTGCTGAGTCCCACCCTGGACATTGGACAGGACACAAAAGAGCCAATTTATTCAACTAAAACCCAGTGGGCATCTCCAACGTTCTACGCACCATCCCTGCCCACAGGCAACACGCAGTCTAGTAAGGGTACAGATAATAAACACTAGAACAACACATTTATGGCAAGTATTACACAGTCTAGGCAAACAGTATGGGAGGACTAGGGTGGGGAGAACATTCGCATGCCTCTGGCTAGTCCCAGGCAGACAATAATCTTCACATGAGCAGACATCGTATTTACCTTGTTTGCCATCTATCCCCCGCCCTTGGCACATAGGATGAATTCCAGAAAAATTTGTTCCATAAATGAACAGATGAATATATTTTACTAATGAAGACGTAGAGGCCCAAGAAGGGAAGTGCCCAATATCCCAGGGCTAGCGGGAGAAATCTGAACCCAGAACTGCCAGCATCTAACACAACGCGCATCACAGCAGATCCGCCACCAAAGCTTCAGTAAAATTTTCCAAGAATCTCAGGTTCATTTCTTCATAACTAGGCTGGATAAACTTAGAACAGCATGCATCCTGGCATCGGACATGGCTGACTGTATAATTAGCTTATTTCCTACCCATATGGAGCAGCTCAGCTCCTGTGCCTCAGTGGGGAATTCCTCATATGTTGCTAGGGTCGCCTTCTGAGATTACATCTTCAGAGGTGTGTGGGAGAAGGAGTTGGCTGTGCTGATAAATGAATCAGAGAGACGGGAGAGAAGCTGGCAGAGTCCCTGATGGCGGGGTGGATCGGGGCTGGATCGAGCTTGGGGCCGTTCCCTTCCCTCGGCCCCTTCCGCCTCTGACCGATAGTGGACCCGGTGGGGAAAAAGTGGCTGCTTCCCCGGGACTTACTCCTTAGTCATAAATCTCCACCCTGGGACTGTGTGGGGGGTATGGGGAGTAGATGAAGGAGGGAGAGAGATTGAACAGAAAGGAATAAGAGAGGAGAAAAAAAAAAGAGAGAGAAACAAAAATGTCTGGTCCAAGTTGAAGGGCCAGCAAAACCCCTTTAACTTGGGTTTCATAAGTTAAGAAATATTTTATCACCTTTGCAAGTCAAACCTCTGAAAATCAATAGGGCTTGAGAGTTGCCTATATTGATCGGAACGCCTGAGATGTATTGAAATATTCATGGCTGGATGTACGTGTTCAGGGGAGTCACTGGGGGTGGGGCCTGGTGCAGAGAGAGGGAGATGGGTAGGTAGATTTCTAAGTAAAAGCCATTCTCATTTTCATTAAAAATAGATTAATTCTATTAGTTGGACTAAAACCTCGTACTTAAACGGAAACGAGCTTGTTTGTCAGACAAATAAGCCACTGGCAAACTCAGAAAAAAAAAAAACATTTATTTATTGCTATTTAATAGCAGAAGAGCCAGGGAGAGTTGATAAAATTAGCACGCTATCCCCCAGGGGGGAAGCAAGGGGCTGCTTTGTTTGCAAAGCCAATTTGGACACTGCTGCTTTGATCTTCACTTTGAGCATTTGAGCAGGCATGTTAGTATCACTCATTTCACAGGAGAATTGGGATTCAAGTTTCCCCAACAATCTAAAAAGCAGTGCATTAGAGGGGGATTGTCTGCCTGTAGTCTCCGAGTCTCAATACCCTTGATACTAATTTGATGTGATGCATTTCACCAGATGTGTCTACCTGGATGATATCTGATGCCCAGGAGACTGTGGGCCTGCTTGAGAGTATTAGACTTGGATTTTTTTCCTCCTTCGAAAAATGATTGGATGAAGGCATCCATAATTTAAAATCTGCATATAGATATGACATATGTTACAAATATTTGAGAAAATTCATGCAAGGAATTGAACAACAACAACATATGGAAAGTCAGTTCCAAATAACAAGGCAGCATTAAAAATAATCTGTTACCTGGAGCTACCCTCCTCTTTCGTTCCAGAGCAACCACCGGGGGATGGTGACAAACTGGTCTCCTGAAAAAAACTCGAGCCCAACAGAGGCGAGGCTCTATGGGGCAAGTGTGTGGGGTTCAGGGAGAGAATGTCAGGTTGGTTGACATTCCACCAGGGCTCATCACTTCCATGTTATGCAGGTATAAGAATGAGCCTAAAGAAAAAGCAGCAGGCGTGGAATTGATGGATGGGCATAACAGTCGTCTCAATGGGACTTCGGGGAGCTGAAACCATTCTGAACAGTTTGCGCCCACTTTATGGGGGGACAGCAAGTGCCTATCGCGGGCTCTCATGGCTTCAATGAAATTCTATTAAACCGAACTATTTGTATAAACATCTACAAGGTCCCAAGCCCTGGCTCCCATCAGCAGCTGTTTCCAAGAGGTAGTGAAGCTAATCCCTGCCCAGCCTCAACCTTCCCCTCTCCAGCGTTCACAGTGGGAGTGTCACACACAACACAGTGGAGAAGACAAGGAGAGACTGCTGAGCTCCCTGGTTTCTCAGAGCTCCAGGGAGGCCCCTGTTCTGATGGAACAAATCAAAGGTCTTCCTGAGAGTCAAAGGTGGCTGTCATTCTGTTGCTTTTAGTGAATGCCACCATTTATCAGTGCTGGGTCACCTTCATACCCTGTTTATACCAAGTGCTTTATAGTCCCCTCCTCTGCCTTCCCAGGCAAGTTAGCATTTTTATTCCTCTGTACAGCCCTGCCCCTCTAAAACACAGGGGATCCAGGAGGGCCCTGTTACCTAAACCCTTCCTCTTTTCCAACAAAGACACCACCCTGGTTGTTAGAAGTAGTCAAAGTGCCCGGAAAACACACTCTCAGATGAATTTCTGAGATGTCAGGGTCCATGATCTGCCCCCAACGGGTAGTGACAGCATCTGGAGATCACAGCCTCTCTTCTTGTCCTCCTGTTCCCTTCCCTCACTGCTGGGGGTAAGGCTGGGGGCACCACCCTCCCCAGAAAGGACAGGATTGTGGCAGAAAATGCTCTGAGTCCCGCAAATGGGTTTTGCAACTTGTCCATCATCTAACCAAAGTTTCAAAGATGAAAGAGTGTGAACAAAACCCTTCCAACCAGCTTCTAACGGGGGTCCCATCTTCCTTGCCCTTAGGCTGTATTTACTCCAGTCCATCGTCCGTGTCACCATAGGTTTGGTTATTGGAGGGACATCACCCTGCTCAACTGATCTCTCCTATTGCTAGGCGGGGGTTAGACCATACACAATGGGTACCAGAGGGTCTACAGTGCTCCCTGACCTTGAACCTAAAATGTAGAAGTACATGTGTGCACATGTGTTGCTATACTTTTATTTCCCCAGAGAAAAGGGTCATAAATTCCACTCTGTGTCCCAGAAAAAAATGAAGAATTACTCAAGTACAGCAAGAAGTTCAAGCTCCTTGTAACCTCCAGGGCCCTTCACGACTCAGCCTTTCCTTGTTTGGCCCCATTGCTCATCCTCACTCTCCAGCTTCCTGGAGCAGACTCCAAGCCTCTAGGCCAGTGCACGAGCTGCTCCGAACTGCAAAGCCCACCCAGCCTTCTGTTTCTCCTCAGGGTAGGGGAGGGGTTAGATGTCCCCTTCTGTGTCTCTCCTGCATTCCCCAAGTATTCCTTGCTCCCACTGTAGCATGCTGTGATTACTTGTTTCTGTGACTGTCTCCCTTCTAAACCATGACCTCCTAGAAGGCAGGGACTATTTTTCTTTGTCTCAAGAAAACGACCGCCCCCCGCCAAAAAGAGTCTCCACTTTGTTGCCTAGGGTAGAGTGCCGTGGCATCACAGCTCATAGTAGCCTCATATTCTTGGGCCCAGGTAATTCTCTTGCCTCAGTCTCCCAAATAGCATAGCTGGGATTATAGGTGCCTGCCACAATGCCTGGCTATGTTTTTTGTTTGTTTGTTTGTTTTAGAGACAGGGTCTCGCTCTTGCTTAGCCTAGTCTCAAACTCATAAGCTCAAGCAATCCACTGGCCTTGGCCTTCTGTACTGCTGGGATTACAGGCATGAGCCACTGTGCCCGGCCCTGGGACTGTACATTTTGTTTATAAATCCCTCACACCAAATAGTAGGTGTTCAGCATATATGGTAACTTACCACAATACCATGGTAAGTGTTGTCCAAAAAAGTCAGTTGTGTAATATGTAGTCTATCGTTAGTGCAAGGTAAATGAAGTAGAAGGTGGATTCTGCTCATGGTGCCTGCAGGCAGCCCAGGCAGGTCTGACCAGGCAACCCAAATCCTTTCTGGTCTGGGCTGTGGTTTGGCGCCATCCCAGCACAGTCATTTATGCTAGCTTAAATGTTGGTCGAGACAATTCTAGGTTTGTGGATCCTGAAATATCTAGGGCAGTGGAAGTGATTCCAAGAAATCTCCCAGGCAGTTGGTATCTAATTCTGTTGCCCCATGTGGGTAGTGTGGGAGAACTGGGAGAACACTGGGTCCTGGGCACCCACCCTCTGCCTCCAACATGGGGCTGTTTACCATTCTCCGTACGGGCCCATCCTTTCTTCAAATGGCCTGTGCCCTCCCCCAAGAAGACAATGACTTCAGCCTCCATTTGAGACTGCGGGTTGACCAAGGGCAGGACTGAACCACCAGGCCTGTTAAAGCTAAATTTGTGAACAGTATGGTGGTATCGTCACCGTCTAGAGAAGGCATCAGGGATCCGTGGGACTAATTTTAAGTCTCTCTTTCCTAGGCCATGTCTACCTTGGTGAGAACACACAAGGGCAAGGGAACAATCTCATTAGTTCCTGATTCTGATCCTCCACCACTCCCCGTGACATCACTGGGACCTCAACCCAGGGGGGTACACATCCTCAGAGGCACTGGCCCAGAAACCAGACTCGTATCTCATACATCATGTCGCATCCCACAACTCTTAAGGCTCTGGCTTCCAAAGGTTTCTAAAGTAAGGATGCCACAGGTATGGGGAAATTAGTTACTTATGCCACATAGTGTCCTAAGAACTTCGTGAGCATTCACTCACTCAATCCCCACCAAAACCCTGGGAGTTAAATATTACTAGTCCTATTCTGTAGACCAAAAAAATGGAAGCTGAGAAACATTAAATAACATGTCCTATGTCCTGGGCCAATGGTCTGACCATACATTTCCTTCCGCTGTGGACACAGAATAGCATAATACTGATAGCCAGGTCAGTATATACAAGGGGATTGTATATATAGACATCACCACCCACTGCTACTGACCTGGGCATATTTCTTAACGTCTAAATGACTTCATTTCCTGAGTCAAATGAGGAGAATATCAGTACCTACCTCAAAGTTAAATAGGAAAAACTAAATGAATTAATACCTCCAAAGAACTTAGAACACCCATCAGGTAAATGGGAGTCACTATGGTTACCATGGACATACGCAGATCACTCGGTGATCACATTTTCTCAATAAAACTTTGGGCCAATAATCTGAAAGGTAAAAGTAAATTTAGGATACGGGTTGGATGATAGCCCCAAATATTGGACTCTACCGTGGCTCTAAAAAGTGGCGATTGTGCCTCTAGTCATAGTCACCATTGACTGGCATTTTCCTCCCACTTACAACACATCCCATATATTCACTTTTTTTTTTTCATATGTTCACTCTTCCAGCCACAGAAAAGCATTAGGATAATAACTTGAAGAGTTTTCCCCTACAATAACCTCTAAATCCCTTTCCTCATCAGTATGCTGGTTGGTGCATCTATTTAATATGGATTTTTTCTCATTTTTCCTCCCAGTGCTTCTCCCCCACGCTCAGGCTAATTATTCTGTGTTTTCATTAAAGAACATTTTCCATTTGCCAGTCCAAAAAACAACTCCTCCATGTGATGGCATCATTTCCTGCAGAGAGCAGTCTTTGCATTTGCAGCCAATCGCAAGGCCAGACTCGAACAAGAACTAACTTCCAAGCCTTTCTCTTCAAACAGACATGGAAAGGTCAAAAGCTGACCCTAGAGACAGCCTCTTGCCCACTTCTGCATGGAAATTCCAAAGGTCTTTATAATGCCTAGCTGGAGAATTTTCCCTCTGTTTCAGCTTTATTCCTTACATGCTCTCATTTGGTAAAAATAATTCTAGCAGCTTAATAAATGTCTCTTGGAGATCTCGCAAGGACAACTTCAGAGGCTGTGGTCTGATGACTGGTTTTATTGTGACGTATGATTTTGGTGTAGAGAGGTCTAACTTATCTAATAAACTTTTATAAAGTATTGATGATGAGCCACAGACTAGAACAGAGAGTAAGGCAAGGTCCACATTTTTGAGAAGCTCAACTTGAGACATTTGGGGAGTAAATCGATATTTTTAGCATCCCACAGAGAGTGTTGCATGAGACATAGAAACTACAGCTGCAGGAGACAAAGGTAATCTCTTACCAAGCCAGGAAAAGGCAGTGGGCTTTGCAGAAGAGGCAGCCTTCTTCCACAGGTTGGTCGGGAAGTTTGCACTTGTAGAAGTTTGCAATGGTGGATGTGGGAAGACTGGGGGTGGGGAAAGGGGAAGGAGCAAGTTCAGGGACAGAGAAAGAATAATTAAACAGAACACAGAACAAACTCTATTTAGGTGGACAAGATGGTTAAATTTTGTTTGGAAAGACTATGGAGGTTCCAACACTGAGACAGACTCATAAAACACTAGAGGATCATTTCTTTAAACGAAAGCAAGGCCCTAGATTAGTGTTGCTCCAGGGGTAAGTTAAAGACAGACACATTTTAATGGGAGAAAAATTTTGGCAGAACCGTAGTGTTGACTTAACACATTTTTATTATGTTTTGTACAAATATAAAACTGAGTATGACTTCTTGTTAAGTATCAAACAGCCATAAAGTCATTCACTCAGCAAACAGAAACGAAACTTAAAAGGCAATAAAATTTCTGAATTTAAATAAACAAAGTTGTTTGGCAGAAACTAAACTGCTATCCTCAACATTAAGAGGATGGTGAAGTCTGTAAACCAGTGACTTTGGAGTCTGGTATGTTTGTACTTCTGTGTTATGTGATGACTAAACTCTATCACTTTTTCTTCTTTTAAAATTACTGGAAACTTTCGTTCTTACAGACTGCCTGGTAGTATTTAATCTGAAGTTTATAAAATACGTAATTTATCTACTAAAACTGACTCTGTTCTTCTGGCCATATGTTATATAGTATGTCATTCTTATGATGTCAAATCAAAGTCTTTATCAGTTAAAAAAACTTTTAGAAACAAACAGAGCCTAGGAACGTGTCTTTCATTTATAAATTATCATTAGAAAGTAAGCCTTGTGTTTATTACTGGTAAAGAATTTAGCATGAGTACAAAGATGACCCAGGACCTGTTAGCTTACTCACTGTCACACAAATCCAAGCACAATTAGCATCACCTTGGGTGATCCCGCCAATGAACATAAAAATGGCCCCAGGATCATATGGTTTCAGGTCCTCCTTTAGATGCCCTAAAAATTCTGATAATATATTACCAAAGTGAGAATATAAAATTTGAAATATCATAAAAAAACTTGTAGACGCCTATGATTATGTTTGTGGATTCCAGGAGTCTGCTGAACCCAGTTTGAGCAAAGCTGGACCAAATGATCTTCAAGAGTCTTTCCAACTCCAAAGTTCTCCCATTACCCTAAAATCCAAGAATGATAAAAACCAAACCCAAACCATGAGGATGAGCCATTGTGAAAACCACTAGGTTAATCAATTTCTCCCCTGTGCTCCCCTCCTCTGTTTCACGCCCACATCTTTCTCCTTCCTATGAAGCCTGCTCTTGGGAAAGAATGAGATCTTGGCCTTTCAACATCTGAGCATGGATTTAATCATCACTCTCCCAAAGATAATGCATATTAAGCTTGAGACCTGTGTTTTCAAGTGTTTCTTTTTCATCTAAGCCCCTCCCCCCCACATACACACAGGTATTCAGATATGAATAAATAAGTCCAAGGGAAAAGGCTACGGAGGTGGCGAGCCCTGGGGACATTTCAACTCTGAACATCTGGAGCATGAGTCACTTGAGTGATGACAGCAAAAGTCACACAATTATAAACTGGGCAGATTTGAAAATTGATCCTGAATCAAACAACCACTAATTTTCCTGGTCCCCTCTGGCAATCATCCTTTCAAACTACTCGGGGCTTTAAAATATGAAAATAATAAACCCCTGGCAACCCTCCACCTCCTCGCCTTTTCCCTCTGCATCAGCTTCCTACCCCTTTCTGTAGAAACCCTTCTGTGTTGGCTGTCTATATTCACATTACACTTTTCAAGCTGTTCTCTCCCTAAGTTGAACAATTGCTGCTAAACTGTAATTGCCTGCTATCTCTTTGCCCCCCTTTTGAATAAGTGGTGTTAGATTTGCCACTTTGCCTAATCCTCAGGAATCTGACCTGTCAGTATACAAACTTCTAAAAATATCAGCTTGTGCTTCACAGTTTCCGCTTTGGTTTTTATGTAATTCCTCTTCGATGGGTTTTATTTGAACCTGCTAGCCTGCTTTGAAGAAGAAAAAAATGCTAGCTGGCCTGTCATCTTCTGTGTTTGTTTCCTTCTCAAAAAGGCTCAAATGAGAATGCTGGCCTCTGGGTAGCTGAATAAAAATGAGAAGAATGGAATGGAGGAAAGACTCGTGGACGCACCCATCTCCCTCTGGTCTTCCACAACTGCGGCAGAGAACACATTTCTTCTCTTTATCAACTCTCAACTAAGACACTCTGAAAAGGCCACAGGAAAAGGCAGACTCCAGCTTCAAACACCTGCTAAGAGCCAGGGCCTGCACTAATTGCAGGGAATGAGCAAAGTTGGCTAATGCAGGGGTTTAAGAGGGAGTCTTGGTGCTGTGGAGGGTAGGTGGGTGTGGAAATGCTGGAGGCAGGGGTCTGGGAGGATGCGGGGCCAACAGAAGGACATCTCCTATGTGAAAACAACAGTCTCTGCCTAATTTGGCTGTCCCAGTGGGGCGGAAGGCACAGGCTTTCTAACTGTGGAGTTGTTTCCATGAGAGCAGGGTCACAGCTGGACAGGAAGGCTACCATGGGACAAAAAGTGGCCACCCCTCCCATATACATACTGCTGGCGCTTTTCCTTAGCCCCTTCCAGGTTGTCACTGTGAAAGGACAGGAAATGGGAATACCCCATTCCCTCCCAAAGCAGCTGAGTGACTCCTAGCCTGGACTTTGCTGCTCCAAGAGCACAGTGAGGGCTGGACTTCGTCCCTGTTGGACGACTCCCCAGGTGAAGAGACCCACTGCGCCTCCACATCTTCCTGACGTGGGCTTTGCAAACACATGTGGGCCCTCAGGCTCGGTTAAGCTCCCTCTGTAGGCTCTGGGCTGCCCAGCTGAGGAAGACCATGGAGCTCTTTAACCCAGGCCATCCCTGAAGACCCCAACATCTCGGAGTGTCATCAACCCAACATCCAGCACCAGTGCTTGGACCCCCATCACTGGTGGCCAAAGTGCCAACCTACAGCCCTGGCCACAACTGCCTCCTCCTCCAGGCCCATCCTCGGTGAACCTGTGCACATTAGGTTGTCCAGCAGCTAAAGGGGTCAGTGCTTTTCTCTTTTAGGTTCAGTTCACTATACAATTTCTGAATATCTCAACATAGGCAACTCCGAATCTAAAAATGTGGTGAGTAATGGACATGACAAATGATTTTATAGGGATAAAAGGGAGGACTATAAATAATTGAATACTAACAAACTGGATAACCTAGCTGACATGGACAAACTCCTAGAATCGTCCAACCCAGTAAGACCGAATCATGAGGAAATACAAAATCTGAACAGACCTACAGCTAGAAAGGAAATTAAATCAGTATACAATAACAATGAATGGTTCAAAAAGAAAATTAAGAAAATGAATCCATTTACAATAGCATGAAAAAGAGTCAAATCCTTAGAAATATACTTATCCAAGAAGGAAAAAGACTTGTACTAGAAACTACAAAAATCTGCCTGCTTCTCATCCTAGGATTTTGAAGGCAGGAGGTCTGAGTTGTCTGCGCCATTAGGGCTTGAAGGCAACACAGCGTCTTATGCCGAAGAATGTGGGGCCAATTCTTCCTCCTCCCAACTCTCAGAGGGCCTTGGAGAGCTCAGGCACACCCAGGAGGAGGCACAGAGCTGACAAAGAGTCCAAAATGGAGGGCAGCCCAGGCTCCATCAGGCTAACCAGTTGTGCCCAACCAAGAGGAAAGGGGGCGCGTGCCATACGGGGGCCACCAGGGATATCTTCAGCAATAGAGGAGTATGGGGTGAGCATCCCTACTAAAAAACATTGCCATCCACCCATACAGAAACCACAGTTTTTCAACAGGGCCAAGGGCAGCAGAGTGAGGCAAGGGAAACTTCTTCACGTGGCTACAGACAGGCTCTTGTCCCCTAACTTCTGAGGCAATGCACCAGATACACCTCAGGGACAATATTCAACACAGAGAGTATTTGAAAGCATCAAGTGGAGAAAAAAATAGAATCATTAATGTCTCTTCTCAGGGGGGTGAACTTAAGTCATACACCAATTATCCTAAAATAAAGCAATGCACGGGGTACATAGGACTCAGAGAAGGGGACTCGAGGTTTTTGAGAGGAGAAGGTGACTGAGCCCCAGGAGGAGTTGGCTCTGGCCCATCTGGATGGGGGCCATCAAAGCTCTTCTTTCCAGACCCTAGTGATGTGTGTGGGGAGACCCCCTGGATGTGTGGGATGTACCTCTCATTTTCTCAGCATGCGACCCTTTGTTCTTTGGGTACGTTCATATCTCACAGTCAAGATTATTATGCCAATCAAGTAAAATCAAGATTCAGAATACCTGTCCTCTCATTTTACAGGGTGGTTGGGCAATCATAATACTAATACCACAATAAACATTTGTTGAGTGCCTACTATATGCAATGCACAATACTTTACTTTCATATTTAAAAAACTCTAGGAGATAGGTACTATTATAATTTAAAAAATAAGAAAATTGAGGCTCTAGGTAAGAGGTTAACTTGAGCAATGTATATGATGGGGACAAGACTGAAACCCTAGCAGGCTGGCTCCTGAGCACAGGTTCTTAACTACTCCACCATAAAATATGATAGTATGTTTAAAAAAAAATAAAGTTCTCATCCAATCGGGTACCAAGAAACTATCTCAAATATTAGTTTATCAAACGTATTAGAAAGAAAAGAACAAGTGATCCCATATCAGGGTGAGCAAGGGACTTGAAGAGAAACTTCTCTGAAGACAGGTGCACGGCCTATAAACACATGAAAAAATGCTCATCATCCTTAATCAGAGAAATGCAAATCAAAACTACTTTGAGATATCATCTAACTCCAGGCAGATTAGCCCACATCACAAAATCCCAAAACCAGAGATGTTGACGTGGATGTGGAGAAAAGCAAACACTTCTACACTGTTGGTGGGAATGCAAACTAATACCTTCCTTTTGGAAAGATGTTTGGAGAATTCTTAGAGATCTAAAAATAGATCTGCCATTCAATCCCATAATTCCTCTACTAGGTATATATCCAAAAGACCAAAAAAAGACCAAAAACCACATTATAACAAAGATATTTGTACCAGAATGTTTATTGCAGCCTAATTCATAATTCCTAAGTCATGGAAGAAGCCCAAGTGCCCATCGACCCACGAATGGATTAATAAATTGTGGTACATGTACACCATGGAATATTATGCAGCCTTAAAAAAGATGGAGACTTTACCTTGTTCATGTTTACATGGATGGAGCTGAAACATATTCTTCTTAGCAAAGTATCTCAAGAATGGAAGAAAAAGTATCCAGTGTACTCAGCCCTACTATGAAACTAATTTATAGCTTTCATGTGAAGGCTATAACCCAATTATAGCCCAAGAATATGAGGAAAGGGGCAAGGGAGGGGAGGGGAGGGGAGGGTGACTGGAGGGAGGGTAATTGGTGGGATCACACCTATGGTGCATCTTAGAAGGGTACAGGTGAAACTTACTAAATGCAGAATATAAATGTCGTAACACAATAACTAAGAAAATGCCATGAAGGCTATGTTAACCAGTTCGATGAAAATATTTCAGATTGTCTATGAAACCAGCACATTGTACTCCATGATTGCATTAATGTACACAGCTATGATTTAATAAATAAAAAAAATAAGTAAAATATATTAGTTTAAGCCCCTTTCTTTAGCTGTGCCTGCAAGGGTTAAAAATCTCTGTGATCAAATATTGCCTCATTGGAACTTGGAAACCACTAACTATGGTTTCCAAAGGCTCTCTGAAAAGTTAAAAGCATTGCACAAATGTTAGTATTACTAATTCTATTGGCTTGAAATACCATTTTTTAATAGTCCCTGAATAGATGGTATTGATACTCCAAATTCAGAACTGAGTGTAGATTGTCCAAATAGCATTCAGCATGAAGTTCTCTTGGAATGCCTAACATTATTTCTCTGAACACTTCCAAAACTAAAAATCTTAGACTCTATGATGTCAGTCAGAGAGATGATACGAGAGCGGGGAAGAGAAAGGTTTTATGATTATGTTTACCAAAACCAGTAATTCTCTGCCAGATCACCTCCCATTCTAGATTGAGGACTTTATAAGTTTCAGTTCTTCCTCAAATCAAATATGTCCTTCAAGAATGAATTCTTGCCATCGATGACATGCAAAGAAATGTAACAAGTCCCCCAAGACCACTTCCAAGGTGACAGTGTATTCAGCATTAGAATCCAGTGGGTACCAGTCTACAACTTGCCATGGTAAGTACATTGAAATTGGCAGTATTTGTTCAAAAGTGTTTATCTTCAGCTATGCTTTTCTGAAAAACAGAATTCATCTTTTCCCAAATAACCCCATTCTGTGTTAATAATTCAGAGTTATGCCACCTCTTCCATACAGAACTTTTTGGCAAACAATCAGCACTTGGAATCAGAGCAGCAGCTGACCTGGTGAACTCTCCCATTCCACCTCTCAACATTTCACATCTCAAGCTGCAGGAAAGCTAATAGTGCTTGTGTTAGAAACAGCCAGGACAAAGGTCAGCTGGTGTCCCTAGGACCCTACCCAGCCAGCTCTGAAGGGCTGATCAGAAGGGCGTGATGATGAGAAAGTAAGACCACAACTGTTTGAGCCCTGTTACCCGAGCCAATGTAAACACCCAACCACAAATACTTCCCCTTCCTTCTCCAGGATCCAAATGTCAATTGCTTCCAGCTTCAAAGTTCTGAGTCTCTACCACACCTCCCTTTGATTCCAGCTTGCTTGGAAACAGAACAGCATGCCTGACTCCATCTGTGTGGCAAAACGGACTCTCTCTTCCTAACTCATTAGGAGAGGCTAGGCGTGTCCCAAACCTGGATCCCTAAAATACAATTCACCCGAGAGAAAATTCTGGCCATCTCTCAAACGACCACACAAACAACAGGTCAACCTCTGAAAAGGCCATCTTCTAGGTGGGTGGGACTCAGGACAAAACAAACCTAGTTCTGGCTCAAGGGGGCACAGAGGATCCCCACAGTGGTAAACTGAGGGGTTACTCATCTGGGAACTGGGACAGAGGGAAAAAGAGACAACCAGCTTTTCTCCACTCCCCTTCCCAACCCTCGTGTTGGCTAATAATATTCAACCATATTATGTTTGCCATCCCTTTTCATAAGCAAACTTATCTCTGGCCCTTTAACTGAAAAGCAATTGAGCTAATGATCCATTATGATGAGTTTGCCAAATATTCAGACCACTTTAAGTGCTTTTTTGCATTGGTATAGGTGTTCTAAAATAAACGAGGGGCATCTTTTTGGCATGTTAAGGATTTTTCATGATTAGTATATGAGTTTGACCGTGATCTAAGGTATGCTTTATTTTTTTAACCTACTCCAGCAAATGTTGCCTTGTTTCTGTGCCCAGCAGGTAGAAGACAACCTTGAACCTTCTCGGACAGGCACTAGGTTTGCACGGTTCCCCCGGGTTTTGGCAGCTTGCTACATAGTGTGGTAGAGGAGGAGGAAGGGAATAGGAGGTGAGATAGGAAGCAGAGCCCTTTAAACAAACAGCACTGGACCAGCTCTTGATTCTTCCTGGTGGCACCTTGCAAATGGGGACTGAAGCCTTCTCTCTGCCCATCTCCCTGGGATCCCAGCCCATGGGCCAGTCTCTGACCTGCCTTTTCTTCCACTACTATTATCCTCATTTCTGCAACAGGCTTTTTTTGTTGTTGTTGCGGCTCTCAGGCCATGTTTTCATGATACATAATTTCCCTTGAGTTCATAGGTTGGAATTTGACCTTTGCTCTCATAGGGCTCCAATTCCTGGCAAGAGAAAGAGAAGCTGCTCGTGAGAGGACGGCTGCCGCCACGGCCACCCACTCCCAACACCCGGCTGGTCTTTGCTGCTAAGCTCATTTTCAGAAGTAAGAAACAGCCTGACCACAGCCTGCTTTTCTGTAACTTTTAGGCAAGAAGAAAGTAGCATGTGAGGAAAGGAAATAGGTTTTACAGACTGATGGGATGGGCTCCTGGTTGGGTTTTAACTACCTCTTCTAGAATTGATTTCCTCCTCTGTAAAATGGGATGAGAATAGCCACTTCAAGAACTCTTGAAGAAAGCTTTCTTGTGGAGAAAGATGATGAATGTAACATACTGGACTTGTTTATTTCTCTTCAATGCCACATGCTTTGTTCTAACTGTGGGTCCTCCTGCACTCCACCCTTTGCCTAGAACATTCTTCAGCTTGTTCTCAACTCAAAACCCACTCTTGCATTGGGTAACTCTTCCCTCTCAGGCTTTAGTTTACATAACACTTTCTCAAAAATTCTCCTTCCCCATTCCAGATATCCCATTTTCTATTCCTGGAATATTCTAGATATTTCCTTATTTTGTTAATGTTTCTTTATTTTTTTACCCAATGTTCTTTTTCTATTCCAAGATCCCATCATATTATCATATTAGCAAAACCAAGAAGTAGATGGGAAGGAGGAATTTATATAATAAATTCCTTATACAAAGGTAGGAAGAGGTAAGAATGTTTTACTCCTGATGTTAACAATTAAAAATCTATAGAACAGGCTTGGTGCCTGTGGCTCAATGGGCTAAGGCGCCAGCCACATACACCTGAGCTGGCGGGTTCGAATCCAGCCTGGGCCCGCCAAACAACAATGACGGCTGCAACCAAAAAATGGCCAGGCGTTGTGGCAGGCACCTGTAGTCCCAGCTACTTGGGAGGCAGAGGCAAGAGACTCGCTTGAACCCAGGAATTGGAGGTTGCTG
>CAUYRH010144220.1:0-18298 GCA_963574655.1 Perodicticus potto
TCACAAATCAGTAGCTTTTATATATACCAATAATAAGTCAAGCTGAAAAAGGTCAAGGACTCTATTCCTTTTACAGTAGTGCCAAAGAAGATGAAATATTTGGGAGTTTACCTAACAAAGGATGTGAAAGATCTCTATGAAGAGAACTATGAAACTCTGAGGCAAGAAATAGCTGAAGATGTTAACAAATGGAAAAACATACCATGCTCATGGTAAAATGTCCATACTACCCAAAGCAACATACAATTTTAATGCAATACCTATTAAAGCACCACTGTCTTACTTTAAAGACCTGGAAAAAATAACACTTCATTTTATATGGAATCAGAGAAAATCTAGATTAGCCAAGACATTACTCGGAAATAAAAACAAATCAGGAGGAATCACACTACCAGACTTCAGACTATACAATAAATCCATAGTGATCAAAACAGCATGGTACTGGCACAAAAACAGACAGGTTGATGTATGGAACAGAATAGAGAACCAAGAACCAAGAGATGAACCTAGCTACTTATCATCATTTGATCTTTGATAAGCCTATCAAAAACATTCTGTGGGGGAAAGACTCTCTATTTAACAAATGGTGCTGGGTGAACTGGCTGGCGACCTGTAGAAGACTAAAACTGGACCCTCACCTTTCACCTTTAACAAAAATAGATTCTCACTGGATAAAATATTTAAACTTAAAACATAAAACTATAAAAATACTAGAAGAGAGTGCAGGGGAAACACTTGAAGAAATCAGCCTGGGAGAATATTTAATGAGGACCTCCTAAGGCAATTGAGGCAACACGAAAAATACATTACTGGGACAAACTAAAATGCTTCTGCATAGCCAAGAATGCAGTACATAAAGCAACCAGACAGCCCTCAGAATGGGAGAAAATATTTGCAGGTTATGTCTGTGACAAAGGTTTTGATAACCAGAATGCACAGAAAACTCAAACGTATTAGCAAGAAAAGAACAAGTGATCCCATCTCATTGTGGGCAAGAGATTTGAATAGATACTTCTCTGAAGAAGATAGGCGCATGGCCCAAAAAACGCTCACCATCCTTAATCATCAGACAAATGCAAATCAAAACCACTTTGAGATATCATCTAACTCCAGTAAGATTAGCCCATATCACAAAATCCCAAAACTATAGATGTTGGCGTGGATGTGGAGAAAAGGGAACACTTTTGCACTGCTGGTGGCAATGCAAACTAATACATTCCTTTTAGAAAGAAGTTTGGAGATCACCTAGGGATCTAAAAATAGATCTGCCATTTGATCTTGCAATTCCTCTACTAGGTATATATCCAGAAGACCAAAAATCACTTTATAACAAAGATATTGCACCAGAATGTTTATTGCAGCCTAATTCATAATTGCTAAGTCATGAAAGAAGCCCAAGTGCCCATCGACCCATGAATGGATTAATAAATTGTGGTATATGTACATCATGGAATATTATGCAGCCTTAAAAAATGGATGGAGAGTTTACTTCTTTTATGTTTACATGGATGGAGCTAGAACATACTCTTCTTAGTAAAGTATCTCAAGAAAGGGAGAAAAAGTATCCAATGTACTCAGCTCTACTATGAAACCAATATGTAATCACCCACACTTCCATATGAAAGCTACAATCCAACTACAGCCCAAGATGAAGGGGAAAGTGGAGGGGGAGGGAAGGGGAAGGAGGAGAATAGGTAGAGGGAGGGTAATTGGTCAGACAACACCTATGGTGCATTTTGCAAGGGTACATGTCAAATCCACTAAATGTAGAGTGTAAATGTCTTAACACAATAATTAAGCAAGTGCAGTGAAGGCTATGTTAACCAGTTTGTTGTAAGTATTTTGAATTATCATTAAACCAGCACAGCGTACCCTATAAATGTATTAATGTACACAGCTATGATTTAATAAAAATAAAAAAAAGAAAACTAAAGATACCTTATGGTTAAAGGATGCATCCTAAGATTGTCATGCTTCCTTAGCAGTGTTTCCATTATGGTTCAGTTTCTCACTATAGATCTACCTAAAGCAAGAAAATATATTAGTCATGTCAACACATGTACTATATTGTATATTCTCTATAGATAGTCTATAGATATTAATAGATGGATAACTGTTATGTCTAAGCTTAGTGAATGTAAATCTGATATTGAGTGGCCAACCTGTTCTTGTTAAGCTCCTGAAATCAAGTATCTGAGCTAAAAAGCTTGAACAAAGGGGGAGCTAATTTCTCCCATTGCAGTTAGGCCTTTGGGTAGATGGGCTTGCATCATTTTTTAAATATTTACATTTATTTATCCTTCTGTGGCATTTAACAACTCATTCTTAATGTAGCTTCTTTAGGTTTCTTCTTCCTTGGCACTCCCATAGCCCTTCAAACATACTTTCTTTTTCCTTTGGCAATAAAGCAATTCTGAAACTTGCAGTAAGCTGGATATTTTTCACATGCTTTGGAATGTTTATGGGGATGTACACCTCATCATGTTCTCAAATAGTTTTACTACACTGATAATGCCATCCTTACATTAAACTTATAATCAAAAAGATGGTTTCAGGGACTTTGATTACCATCTTTGGAATATATTTTAACTATATATTGTATTAAAATAAGCTTTACTTATAAGGCTCAGTGAGTAGGGCACCAGGCCCATATACTGAGGGTGGCAAGTTCAAACCCAGTCCCAGCCAAACTGCAATAAAATAAGCCTTACTATATAAAATTCCATATAAAAGGTAATGTATTAGATAATTGTAACTACAGTTGAACCTCCATAGTTGACCACCTCTTTACACTGACCACTTTCTTAAGTTGACCTAATTTTCATAGACCAGACATGTACCATGTTTACGTATCAGTACAGTAGGCCTAGTTCCTTATGTTGACCACCTCCATATGTTAACCAATTTGTTACAGTTCCTTGGGTAGTCAACCTACAGACATTCTAGTGTAGTTATCTTAAAACTATTTATCTTTTCAAGATTTCAGAATTAAATTTAGTAGCACAATGAGTTTTTATTGTCATAGAGATCAATACTAAATGCAAATAATCTAATGTTTTCAATGTCCATTTCCCTACCTCTAAATAATAAAGCATTTTTCTTATAAATAACTCTACGACCAATTCCTCTTGGTACTTATAACAAAGAAAAAAAAAATCTCTCACCTCTTGCCTAGTACATTTCCTTTAGGCAATACAAATCGTAAGATGCTTCAGGTAAAATCTGGAGCTTGGTTCCTACAGATGCATTTTCTGATATAATATTCCCATTGATCTGGAAGTCTTTTCTTTGTTGGTCTGACTTATTGTATGTGTTTTCATTGTAACCTCTCTCTAAACATTTTCAGAAAGTAGAAAACTAACTATAGTCATTTTCTGCCTTAGGATATAGATAGAAGATGGTTCATTTCATGACCTATTATTTATTCATTTATGTATTTATTTACATTTATCTAATATTTATATCCCAAACACTTAGCTGATATTTGGAACTATCTATACTGCATTGGTTCCATGACAAAATTCATATTCAAAAAATGACACAATTTTTTGACTTATCCATGGTTTCACAAAAACTGCTCTGAAAAATTTTTTGAAAGATAATCACAAGCCAAAACATGAGTTTGAAAGAATGAGGATGGGGTGGCACCTGTGGCTCAAAGGAGTAGGGCACCAGCCCCATATGCTGGAGGTGGCGGGTTCAAACCCAGCCCCGGCCAAAAACTGCAAAAAAAAAAAAAAAAAAAAAAAAAGAAAGAAAGAAAAGAAAGAATGAGGATGTACCTCCACAATAAAAATAAAACAATAAGGGTCAAAGTGAAATATCAGAAATATCAACTAAATATGATGGTTCTGCAGTACTCTCTGTAGTAATATATTCAGAACCTGGATTTGTTATCAAAACTCATAGATTGGCCCAAACCATAGACAATTGAATCATCTCAGCTAGACAACCAGCTCAGCTAAGAAAGACAAAAGGAAGAGTTGGGCTTGGTGCCTGTGGCTCAACGGGCTAAGGCGCCAGCCACGTACACCTGAGCTGGCGTGTTCAAATCCAGCCCGGACTCGCCAAACAACAATGACGGCTGCAACCAAAAAATGGCCAGGCGTTGTGGTGGGCACCTGTAGTCCCAGCTACTCGGGAGGCAGAGGCAAGAGACTCACTTGAGCCCAGGAATTGGAGGTTGCTGTGAGCTGTGATGCCACAGCACTCTATCCAGGGTGACAGCTTGAGGGTCTGTCTCAAAAAAAAAAAAAAAAAAAAAAAAAAGGAAGAGAGTTGGCATTTACTGAGTATCTACTACACGTCAGGCTTACTGCTATTCCCTTTCACATACTCTACTTAATTGAAAATTCAGAATAACTCTTAAATGGAGGGTACTATTGATTATAGATAATAGAGGAAACCAAAGTGCATGGAAATGAAATGAATTACCTATGCTCTGCTTTCTCCTACATCGACCTGCCTCCAAGCCAAATTGCTACCACATGTTTAAAATTATCATACAATGTTCTTGCTCTTTTCTGCCAGACAAATGAAAGAACATATATGAACTATATAAGCATGTGTAGGATTTTAATTGGCATTGGACTATATTTATAAAATAGTTTAAGATTTGGAATCTTTAAAATAGTGTTCCTATCCAAGAATAATATGAGCCTCTCTAGGGTTTTTTAAATGTTCTTCCATAGAGTTCACAGGATGTTGGGAGCAAAAGAAGCTACTAAGTTTAGCACTTAATTTTTGATTACCCAACTTTCTGACTACTCTCACAATTCTTAAAATTTTTGTGTCTTTTTCTGTTTTGTGGAATTTTTCAGGTAGAGAGTCATTTATAATGTACAAATGGTGTTTTATCACATTTTCAATATTTACAGCTCCTGTTGTTTCCTTGTTTGCTTTTACTAGCATTTCCAAATGCAAAGATGCTTAGGGACACCAGCAAGAGCAAGACCTGATATCCTGGAGGCCTTTGAAACATCAGACTGCCTACACAGGACAGCCTAAAAGAACTTAGGATCCTGGCAGTAAACAATACATCTGAATGTGATGGTCCTTGTGGGCCCTTTCCACAACCCGGGTGCTGTGGAACCCAGATCCATCAGCAGGGCTAGTCCTTGGTCTGTCTTACCTGGACACGTACCTGCCACCTCTGTGGCCCTTTCTTCCAGGGTAAGAAGTTTCCAGACAGTACTTCTGGATACTTTCTTCCCACCCCCCAGAAAGGGCTCTTTCTGAAGCCAGACTCCACCCCAGCTGAGTTCTAGAGGTTTGACTTCAGGCTCTAGCCTGCTCCCTTAGACAGCTAATAGGGACTTACTAGTTTTCATTCTTCTAGAACAGTGGGGCTTCCAGGCCTCATTTGGTCACCTTAATTTCATCTGAACACAAACCTGGGTGATCACTGGGGAACCAAGAGTTCTTCTCTGACCAGACAGCTAGCCTGCAATAGTTAAGAAAGCAGTTTTGGATCACAACAGTGGCTTCCTGCAGGAGCAACATGAGCCTTTCGGGACCTTTAGGGTCAGCCAGCAATATTGGGAATTTGTCTGTTCCTCAAATAAATGCCCTGAAATCTTCCAGTCACCAACCTGCTATCTCACAGGGTTTCAGGGATCCTTTGGGCCCCCAGGAAGTCCTTGGAAGTAGAACTCAGGGCTGCACATATTAAGCTGTCAGTAGAATGAGCCCTTTTAGTTGATTTCATTTTCTCATGGCCCCAAGACTCTTCCACTGGCCTGAGGAGACAAGGAGGGGACTACCAAACCCCATCTGCCTAGGAATTGCTGCTCTGGGGATGCTTTCTGTGACCACACTGCCACTAAACTGAGGTCCTAAGGGTCCTCGTCAGATGTTGTAAAGTGGAACACATGGTCCAACTGGGAACCAAACTTCTAAACTTCAAGCATTTTTTTTTTTTTTGAGATAGAGTCTCACTTTGGCACCTCAAACTTTTGGGCTCAAGCAATCCTCTGGCCTCAGCCTCCCGAGTGGTTGGGACTACAGGTGCCCACCATGATGCTTGGCTATTTTTGAGAGATAGGGTCTCATTCTAGCTCAGGATGGTCTCAAACTCCTGAACTTAAGCAATCCACCTGCCTCAGCCTCCCAGAGTGCTAGGATTATACACATGAGCCACCGCACCCAGCCCAAACTTCCAGTATATTGATGTCTCAGGGCCCCATTAGGTAGCTGTATTCTGTGGCAATGATGTCAGATCCCTTCTGTCCCTAAAAATTTCTGAGGGACATTGGCTTCCTTCAAGAGGAACATGAGCCTTTTGGGACCTTTAGGGTCAGCCAGCAATACTGGGAATTTGTGCTTACATTCTGCAGCCATGCTGGGGACCTGGGGGGTTTCCACTCATCAGTCTGGCCTCCTGCTGTTGAAACCTGAACACATTGAGTTGCAGTACAAACCTTGTGCTCAAGAACTGAAACAATTTGGCCAAACTTGGTAGCCATACCTCACCTCCACCCCAGCATGAGTGCCAAGGGGAACCTTAAGACCACTGAAGTGGCCCCTTGCCAGGATCCTGGAGCTCCTTCTGACCTACAATCATCAAGGTTGCCTGGGGAAAAAAAAATAAAAAGATTCATAGGCTATCAGCCTCCCCACATGATGCAAAATCCAAAACTCTTTCAGTCACTAGAAAGGTCTAGTGCCTGGTGCTAGAAAATCTCTGTCCCTTGCGGTCTTCACCATCCCTATGCAGTTGAAACTGGAACTCTTTTGATCACCAGCCTGACACTGAGTCCCAGAGATCCTTTATGGGCAGTAGCCTGCACCCATGTTCTGCAACACAGGGCTCCAATGGCAACCATCCGTGGGCTCCATCTTGGCACCATATCTATCCCTCACGTGTGTGCCCAAGGGAGTATTCCTATCAATACCCTGCTAGCTAAAGTTCTGCTAAAATTCCGGTGATACAAGGCATCTACATAGTCCTTCCCCCTGACTACTCTGGTGAATCTTCTAACCACCAACAAATCCCCTCAGGGTCCCGGGGCTTCTTCCAGCCACAAGTCATCCTGTGTGCTTGGGAACCAAGGGTTCTTTAGCCACAAGCCTGACTGCATGATGTAGAATTCAAAACATTTTCAGTCTCTGCACAGGCCTGATGCTGGGGAGTCACTGGCCCTCCTGCTGTCAGGTATCCTGTGTACCATGAATCCTAGAACCATTTCAGTTACTAACCTTCCCATGTATTAGTGTGCCTGGATACCTTTAGAATACCAGCTGGACTGACCCTTGGAGTTCCACATGTCCTTATGGCCCCTAGCGTGCCTGAAGAATTGGAAAACTGGTTAACCATCACCCTCTCTACAGGGTTGGGAACACAGAGCTCACTGGACATCAGATCCATTCCCACACCTCCTGCATACTCTTCGTCCATTGCCCTGCCTCTGACACTGTGAACCTGAGCCAGTTTGGCATCCATTCTATCCCAAACTCTAAGACCCCAGGCATTTCCCCACAGTGTTTCAGCCAGGGCAGTGGCACCCCAGGAATACTTCCTGACATGTTCTGTCCTAGTGCTGCTGCCCTCTGGCACCTGAGACCAGAGTCTCCTCCACTGCCTTCACACTGGGTTCCAGGGTAGCCCTTATATCCAGCTCCCCTGCAGTGGAACAAGGACCCTATTGACAACCATCCATCCAAAATACAGAGGTATGGACCCCTTTGCACCAGTGCATCTCCATCTGTGATGTGCCTGAAACACATCAGTGGAAACTGATCACCGTATTTCCTACTCCCTAGAGTTCTGGCTTTCCAACTGATCAGTGGAAACTCCCTGATCACCATATTTCCTACTCCCCAGAGTTCTGGCTTTCCTTCTGGCTCCCAGGTTGTCTGTGTGCTAGGGTACTGAAGGTTCTTTGCCAATTTCCCTGCTGCTTGCTGTGGAAACAAGAGTACATTTGGTTACATTACTGTCCCCCAGGAAAAGAACTATGAGTTCTACATATTTTCAGCTAATAAACTGAGGATGAAAAAGCCATGGAACTGGTGCCCTAGACAAACTTCTGACTAACAGTCAGTCTGCTCTCTAGGATTCCAAGTTTCTATACACAAGGCTGGCTGCCTTTGTGCTGGTAATCTGAGGGTTCACAGACTATCAGCAATCCAGTATGCTGTGTGGAACCAAGAACCTTTTGGGCATCATTCCATCTCACCCTTTGATACCTTATTGATGTTCCAGATACTTGCCTGGCAGAATGCTAGTGTCCCGAGGAAATGTCTAAATACAGTTATTCTGGGTACTGGTGTCCCACATGCCCTTCCAGCAAGAGGATTACCCACACTCTGGTGTCCTGGGGACCTTTACAGACACTAGCCTGCTTCTTTGCTGTGGAAGATTTGTCCGATTATCAGCCAGCTGTTCAGCATTGGTGTCTCTTTTGGCCACCATAAAGGGTTAACTTCCAGCCAACTATTACCCATCAACTTGATTTCCAGGGATCATTTCAGCTCCCACCGACTCTGTGTGCTGCAGAACCAAAGGTTCTTCTGTCACTGGTCTGCCTATATGATATAGAAATCAGAATCCTTTTGGCCATAGAACAGGCCTTGTGCTGGGGCACTGGTGACCTTTTTTATCCTCAACTAGGTCATGTATAATAAAATTCAGTATCCTTTCAGCCACTGGCTTCCCTTCATTAGTGTCCTTGTGGACCTTGTAAATGTCAGCCAGCCTGCTTTCTAGGGTCTGGGGATCCTTTTAGGTCCAAGCCTGCCCATGTGCTGGGAAACCAAGCACTCTTTTCAAAAGCACCCTACCTTCTGTTGAAATGAGAGTCCTTTCATCCTCAGTCCATCCTTCTTCAGGCTGGGACTATCACTAACACACGGCTGTCAGGGTGTTGGCAGGGTATTTTCAAAGAGGCCTGATACCTGTGGGATATTAGGGCCAACTGGAAAAAATACTTCCAACATCATGGGGCTTCAAGACCCTTTTAGTCAACTTATTCTGTTCACATTAGTGTCACGAGGGCCCCCCTGGCCCTAAAAGATCCCAGAGTCCTTCCCACCATAGCCTACCAGCATGCTGGGGACCCTGGAGATTCTCCAGCCATAGGCTTGTCTGCCAGATCTTGCAATCAGAGCACTTGTGTTTAGGACACTGGCCTTAGAGATGCTGTGGACACTTCAGGCCCAGGAATCATAAGCCCTCTAGATCATCATTTGTACCTGGCAGCAGTACCCCAGGGAACCTTCCTACCAATAGCATGCCCACTTGCTAAGGTTTCAGAGATCTTCTGGGCTTCCCAGTACACTCAAGGGATAGAACAAAAAGCTCCTCTTAGTAGTCCATCAGTAGGATACACTCTTTGGGTTTAACTCAATCTCAACTTGTCTGATAAAAGAGACTCTTAAAAATACATGCTTGGCATTACAATGGTGCCAGGAGGGGCAATTCCACATACCATTTGCCGAGGCACTGCTGCTCTAAGGTCTTTTTCTGGGAGGCAGCGGGGACAGAGTCTCACTCTGTTGCCCAGGCTACAGAGCTGTGGCCTTTAGCTCACAGCAACCTCACTGAGATCAAGTGATCCTCCTACCTCAGCTTCCTGAGTAGCTGGGACTACAGGTGCCACCACCATACCCGGATAATTTTTCTATTTTTAGTAGAGATGGGATCTTACTTTGCTCAGACTGGTCTCAAACTCCTGAGCTCAAGAGATCCTCCTGCCTCTGCCTTCTAGAGTGCTAAGATTAGACGCATAAACTACCAGGCCCGGCCACTTGAGCCCATTTCTGCGAACTGGGGTCTCAGAGACCCTAGCCTGATCCTGTACTATGGAATATACGGTCCTACTGACAACCGTAAATCCGGCATGTTAGTGCCCCAGTCCCGTTTAGACATCGTATTTCACATTACGTTAGTGTTATGAAATATTTTCTAACCTTTACTTCCATAGGTCCTTCCAGCCAAAGTTCACTGGTTTGTTGGGATCCCAAAGAATTTCTGGCTATCAGTTTGAGGCCTGCCGTTGTAACTTGAGGACATTTGAACACCATGCAGGGCTTACACTCGGGTGCTGTGTGAGCCCTTTCGGCCACCGTTTCTTCCTCCAGTGTGAGCTTCCTGATAAATCTTCTGACTGCAATATGTTCTGTCATTAGGGTTCCGAAGATTTATCCAATTTGCCTAGAAATCAAAAGTCTGTAGGTTACCAGCCTGAGCAGGTGTTAGAGAAACCAGAACACTTCTGTTTACAGGCTTTGTGGTGGGGAATCCATGGCCCTTCTAGTCCTTAGCTATCCTGTTTGCAACGGAACGTAGAACCCTTTGGGTCAAGGACTTTCCCACGAGTTTGTGTCCTAGTGGACCTTCCAATCACCATCTTTCCTGGCCCTTGGGTTCTGTGTGTCATTAAGGTCCCTATCTGTCCTACAAGTTAGGAAACTATATACAATTGCAATGATCACTCTCTTGTAGTTTGTGCAATTTAGAGCCCCTGGATATCATGTCCATCCTGACCTTTAGGCTTCCAGGAGGTCTTTGGACCCTGCCGTTCCGTGTCCTTCCACCAAGGGGCACTTCTGGACACGTTCTTCCCAGGTACAGTTCCTTGTGGGTCCTTACTGAAACCAGTGTGCCATCACAATGAGTTCCGAGAGCACCCTTACGGGCACTAGCCTGACCCATACTGTGGAACCCAGGGCTCTGTCGGCAAACATCCATTCAGAATCATTTACCCACCATACCTCTTTCTTTGCCATGACCTAGGGAAACTTTTGTCAATTATACTTCCTGCCAACAAGAGTTCTGAGTTTTCCTTGGGCCCCCAGACTAGATTCACCCTAGGGCGACCAGCCAGCCCCGTGAGGTGAGAAGAAGAACACTTTCAGTCACCGCACTACCCTCCTAAGAGGGAACTGTGAAACCTTCAGGTCTTCAGGCAGCCCAGCACTCAGAAATCATGAGTTCTCCTGGCTACTATTTGTCCCTTGCACAGGTGCCCTGGAAAATCTTTCTGCCAACAACATGATTACTCACTAGGGTTCTGGTGATACTTCAGCCTCCATATTGTCGGTATGTAGTAGGAAAGCTGGCTCCTCCAACTAGGCCATCAGCAGAACAAGGCCTTTCAGCCTGAGGCTATCTATCTTACCCTCTCACATCCTAAGAGACTTACACACACTTGCCTGTCTGATATGGTGCTGCATGGTGCACTATCTGGGCACTATCTGCTCTGCTATAGCTGCCCAGATGGCCTTTTAGGCAACAGCACTGCTTGGAGTCCCATTGGCCCTATCCAGAACTTGTGCCATGGAATATGTGTATGACCCTGTTAAGAACCATACTTCTAGCATACAGGTATCCTCCCCTCCCCCTTTGACACCAGTATTCCATCACATTAGTGTCATGTGGGCTTATCTGGCCTAAAGCTTCTGAGGTCATTCACACCTATAATCTGCTGTTATGCTTAGAACCAGAGGGTTTTCCAGCCATCAGTTTCCCTGCCTATTGTTGAAATGGAAGTCCTTTGGTCACATTAAATACCATGCATTGGAGTACCATGGGCACTTTCACCTCAGGAATTAGAGCCATTTAAGACACCTTTGTTCCACCCCCCACCACCACCACCATGGGGGCCCTGGTGAACCTTACAACCATGAATACCATCTCTTGCTAGGGTTGGGAGGTTCCTTATGTCATAAAGTTTAGCCCTTGTGCCTATCATTTGAAGATTCTGTGCCTACAGCCTGTCTGGTTGATACACAGACAGGACCCTTTCTGTAACTGAACAAGCCTGGCACTTGGAAACTAATGGCCCTTCCAATTCTTAGCTACTCAACTTGCAATGTAACCCAGAATTCTTCAGGTCATCAGTTTGCCCACAAGTTAGCATTTCTAGGGATAATTTGAACACCAGTTACTTGACATCTAGGATTCAGCATGTACTTCATGCCCCTAGACAGATAGTGATTTGGGGAATCATAAACACTTCTGACCATCAACTTCCATGCAGGCTGTGGAACCTAGCCAACTTAGCATTGAGTCCATCCTGAACTCTAGGATCCAGGAGGTTTTTCTGTAGGCATGCAGGCCAGGTTGCTGGCACATATTCTACCCAGGCACTCATGCCTTGTGAATCTTTTCTGAGACTGGACTACCCAGATAAGGGCTCCAGAATAGTCATTATGGTCAGCAGTGTGCTCCCATTTTATGGAACACAGGGCTTTGGTTATCATGCATCCAGAACACTATTGCAGGGGGGCCCTTTTCACCACCACACCTTCATCTTGAGGTGCTCAAGAACTGCAGGCCGTAAGACTTCCTTCCAGCGGGGGTCCCACATTTCACTGCATGCTCCCTCCCAGTCTCATGTGTGTAAAGGAATCAAGGGTTATTCATAACTAGATTAACAGCCTGCAGCAGAAAGTATTTTTGGTTATGGCTCTGTTTTCCCACAGAACTTTGCACCCTAATATCCTCAGCCAACCTGAAAGCCGACAAAGCAATGGACCTCTTGGCCATTGTCAATAGATCCAGGTGGTACTCTAGGAATCTACTGGACTAGGGATTTCCTGCCAGCTACAATTCTGGGTTTCCTACTGTACTCCAGCTTGTGCACACTCTGCAAAACCTATGGTTATCTGGTGACCACCTTTGATTGTCTGTGGTGGAAGGAAATCAGTTTTGCTTGACACTGGCATATAGAAATACAGAACTGTTCAGGCCTTCAGTAAACAAACAAATTCGGGGATATTGAGCTTTTTTGGGAAATATTTGTTCCTCATGTGGCACCCCCAAGAAATGACATCAACCTGACCTTTCATTAGGGTTATGGCGATCCTTCATGCCCCTCTTTCTTTTGTGTGGTGAAACTTTAGGTTTTCCCTACTTGGCTATCAGCATAACCAGCTCTTTCTGCTCGAGTCTATTAAGCCCTTTCAATTTTCAGGATTCCGCCTGACAGAAGCCCACAACATCACTAGCCACATCTTGTGCTATAGAATATACAAGTGTTTTGAGAACCTTATTTCCAGCACTCCCGGTGCTCCTTTTGGTCCCGTACTCACGTTATACTAGTGTCATAAAGGCTTTTCTGGCTCTAGAAGTTTCTGAAGTTACTTCCTGCCCATAATATACCAGCATGCTGGGGTTTCTCCTGCCATCGTGTTGTGAGCCTGCTGCTGAAACTGAAACCTGTTAGGTCATAGTACAGGTCACCACTGCAGTGTGGTGGGACTTTCACCCACCATCAGTCCACTGTCCCCCTCTTAAAGAGCACTTATGGGACCTCCTGACCACCAAATGCCCACTTGCTAGGTTCCAGGGTTCCTTCCAACTCCAAGTCATCCTGGATCCCTGGAAACCAAAGGTTCTTTAGCCATTGGCCATCCTGTATGGTGCAGCAAACACGATCCTCCTATTCACCAGAAAGACATGGCACTGGGAACCAATGACCCATCTGCAGTGGAACCTAGAACACACTTTCCCACTTATTCATGTCCCTGGTTGCTTTTTGAACACCAGATTGCCTGATCCCTAAATGGGCCTGAGTCTTTATATTTCCCCAGCCTGTCCATATGCTGGAGAACTGCATAGCCTTGGGTCATCATCCCCCACCTTTGGGAGAGACTCAATGCCCTAGAATCTATTTGACACTGAGTCCATCCCAATATTTAGAATCCTGGGGCTCTTCCAGGCAAGTGTTGGCCAATGCACTTATACCCTGGGACACTTCTGGACACGTTCTCCCCTTGTATTCATGTCCCATGGGCCTTTTCTGAGACCAGATTGCTCACACATTGGGTTGCAGGGAGCTCTTACGGGAATGAGGTCTTATACTATGGAATTATGGTCTTATTGGAAATTGTCTTTCAAGCAGAGTGGTGCCTGGGCCCTTTTCAGCCACTGTAACTCCAGTACACTAGTGCATTGAAGAAACTTGTGGTCACTAATTTCCTCACTATCTGGGGTTGTGGGGTTCTTGCCTGCCCCAAGCCAATCATCAGACTGGGGAACCTAAGGTTCTTTGTTTACTGCCCATGTGGAGTAGAAATGGGAACATTTGATGCCACAGTACTGACTACCTCCCCTAAGACTACCATAGATTCTTTTAGACCTCAGTCTGCCCACTAGCCAATGAAGAAAGATCATTTTGCCTCTGTACACCAAACTAGTGCCTCTGAATACATTCTGGGCACCAGATGCCCTACTAGGAGGATTCTGGCTTTCCTCTTGCTACATTCTGCTGCCATGCTGTTAATCCAAGGGTTTTTCTGCCACCAGTCTACAGCCTGCAGTGGAAATTCAAGTACATTTGATCATGGATCAAATTGCTAAATGAAAAATATAAAAATTCCTAGGAGAGAACATAGTAGAAAATCTAGGTAACCTTGGTTTTGGCCATAACTTTTTGGATACAACACAAAAAGCACAAGTCATGGAAGAAAAAAAATGGATAAGTTGGACTTCATTAAAATTTAAAACTTCTGCTCTGTAAAGGACATTGTTAAGAGAATGAAAAGACAAGTCACAGACTGAGAGAAAAGTTTTGCAAAACAGTTATTTCATAAACAACCAATATCCAAAATAGACAGAGAACATTTAAAACTCAACAAGGAAAAAAACAAGCATGCCAATTTAAAAATAGGCAAATGATATGAAAAGACACCTCACTAAAGAAGATCTCTAATAATAAGCATATTAAAAGATGTTCAACATCATAAGTTATTAGGGAATCGCAAATTCAAATAAGATACCACTACACATTTATTAGAATGGCCAAAATCTAAAACAGTGACAACACCAAATACTGGAGAGAATATAAATAAATATTCTAATAATAAATAATAAATATTCTACTAATAAATAAACAATAGCAACCTTTATTCCTACTTCACACCATATATACAAATTAACTCATAACAGAGTAACAATATAAGTGCAAATGCTAGTACTGTAAAACTCTCAGGAGAAAACATAGGGAGAAATCTTTATGACCTTGGATTTGCAAATGGATTTTTACCAAAAGTGACAATGATACCAAAAGTGTGAGCAACAAAATTTTTTTAAATGTAGATAATGGACTTCATCAAATTAAAAACTTTGGTGCATGTCTTAGTCTCCCTATTGTTGCTGAATAATTTATTTTAAAAAGAGTTTTATTTGTCTCACAATTACATAAGAAGCACAGCACCAGCATCTGCTTCTGGTGAGGGCTTCAGGCTGCTTTCACTCATTGTGGAAGGCAAAAGGCAGCTTGTGGGTACAGCAGCAATTAATTGGAAAGAAAGGAACTAAGAGAGAAAGAAAGGGGAGGTGCCATACTCTTTTTAACAACTAATAGAGAAAAAACTCATTCAGCATCCCACACACCCAGGGAGAGGATTAATCTGTTCATGGGGAGTCTGCCTTCATGACCTAAATACTTTCCATTAGGCCTACCTTCAAACTTGAACATGATATTTGGAGGGGCTAAACAGACCATATCCAAATCCAACTGACGTTTTCAAAGTGCACGAGTAAGACAACCTACAGAATGGAAGAAAATATTTGGAAGCCATATATCAGATAAAGATTTAATATACAGAGTACGTAAAGTACATCTCTAACAACAAAAAGATAAACAATTAAAAAATGGGCAAAAAACATGAACAGATGTTTCTTAAAAAAAGATGCACAAATGGCCAAAGAACTCATGATGCGCAAAATCATTAATCATTTGGGAAATACAAATCCAAACCACAATGGTATATCATTTTATGCTTTCTAAGATAGCTATATTAAAAAAATTAAAAATGGAAAATAACAAATATTGGCAAGGATGTGGAGAAATTGGAACTCTTACATATTGCTGATAAGAATGCAAAATAATGGATCCACTATGGAAACATCTTGGAGCTTTCTCAAAAAGCTTCACATAGAATTACCATATCACCCAGCAGTTCAACTCCTACATGTATTACCAAAGGAATTAAAGTAGGTACACAAACAGATACTCATTCATGCAATATTGCTTGATATTCTTTGCCGTATGCTTCATAATAGACAAAAGATAGAAAAAAACCTAAGTACCCATCCAGAGATGAACAGATAAATACAGTATATGCATACAAAGAAATTGAACCATAAAAGCTATGACATTCTGATCCATGCTACAACATGGATGAACCTTGAAAATGGGTCAGGTGAAATAAGCCAGACACAACAGAAATAGATGGTATGATTCTACTTCTATGAGGTACCTGCAATAAATGAATTCATAGGCAAAGAAAGCATAAGTGAGGTTATCATGGGTTGAGGAATGGACGGAATGAAGAATTCTTGGTTAATGGTGATAGAGTTATATTTTGGGATAACGAAAATTTTTAGAAATGGATATTATGGTTATATAACACTGTGAATGTACTTAATACCACTGAATTGTACACTAAATATTGGTTAAAGGGAGAACTTTACCACAATTTGATACATTAATACAATATATCAAAAAGCATTGAATTACATACTTAGGGGTTTGAATTGTATGGTATCTGTATGTAATTTTATCTCAATGGAGGTGTTTAAAAAATAATTTCAAAGCTCTTTAGGTAATTGAAAACTTCAGATTTATGATACATTAGGTTAATTAATAGATATTAATTAAATATCTAGATTATTATAAGTGAGATGTAAGGGTGTATGCATTTGTATTTCTTACTGTGTTCATTTTTGCCAAATTGAGAAATTATACTCTAAGCATGTAGTACTATATATCCTTTGTATAGCAATGAAAAGTTGTGAGATGTACAAAAACCTTTCTAGTCTGCTGTAAAATGTTTATGTAAGACAGTTCATGATTATTCACTTCCAAGCTTCTCTGTAAAACAGAAGTTACTAGTGGTTAAAATTTACAGTCAACAAATGTTATGCAAGGTATACAGAATGCATTTTTATTAAGACAATTAGAATAGTTTAGTCATAAATTGAAAAAATGTAGTTGCTCCAGAATGAAAAAGAGAAAAAAAAAATGTATAAGATAAAATCTGAATAGGTATAGAAAGTTGTAGATTCATGGAAAGAGAATTTTTCTCTGGTCAAATGACAAAATTTTATTGGATTACTGGCATTCTCTTAATAAGAAATCATACAAAAAGGGATGGGCAAGATGGCCAACTGGAAGCAGCTTTCAACAGAGGCTCCTATCCAAAAGGAAAGATAACCTCCAGAAACTGTCCAATTGAGCAGAAGACTGGGAGCCCAGCCAAGAGAGAGAAGTGATAATTGCGGGTCACCTCTGTGGAGGCAAGCTGTGCCTCAAAGAAACCAAGCTTCAGGCATAAAAACTGAACTAAAGTTTTCCGCCATTCCGAACTTCCAGGTCACCCTTCCCCCCTTACCTGATGCACCAGAAGCCTAACCTCTGCTGAAACTGAGGGAGGAGGACTTGAGCAGCACCCACCCTTCCTCCCTATCTGCCACATCAGGCAGACTGCCAGGTAAGAGACTCCAGGGTCCCATCAAGCCCCCTCCAGTCCTGAGCCCAGGGACTCCACTGGGACCCCAGCACGGCTCCGATCTGTGCCCCACTGGGCCTCAGCCCACTGCCTGTAGTGGCCAGGAACTCTGCCGGGATCTCCACGCGACCCCGAATTGCACCCCACCGGGCCTTGGCCCACCACCAGCAGGGGCCAGGAACTCTGCCGGGACTCCCGCCCAGAGTGGATCTGTGCCCCTCATGGCCTTGGCCTGCCATGCACAGGTACCCCTCGCATGGCTCCCATCAGTGCCCCAGGTCGCCCGCCCAAGGGACCAGGAACTCTGCTCAACAAGGACCCCCACTTGGCCCTGATTGGTGCCCCGTTGGGCCTTGGCCCACTGCCTGCCATGGCCAGGGCCTCCGCCTGCCGCTCACACAGACCAGGGACACCACCTGGAACCTGACAGGCCTCTGCCTGTCTGCCCGGGCCAGGAACTCTGGGAGCTGCACAACCCGAGTCCTCCCCTACCATCTCTGCTTCCACACCGGCCCTGCCCATCTGGCCAGGGACGCAGTGGGCAGCATGACCAGTGCCCTCCCTCTAGCGCCCTCCTCATATGCAGAGACTGCTGGAGGCGCAGGCTCCCTTTGCAAAGGACACTGGGTGCCGGGCACTCCCAGAACCACATGCACCATCCCACGCCCTGCTGCTTGATCCAGGTGTGCGACACTCCGGAGCTGCTCCCACAGCCAGAACTCCCCAGGTGGAGCAGTCCCAGAGGAGCTACACAGGGTCACTCCCTACAAATATCCAGCAACAACAGAGTGATCCTGCTGGGGTCTGATCTGGGAGAGACACCTCCCCAACTCTGAGG
>CAUYRH010144225.1:0-27516 GCA_963574655.1 Perodicticus potto
CACGAGGAGCAGACAGCAAGGCGCCAGTGTTTTCCGCACAGGTGGTTGGTTCTTTTTCAAGCCAGTTTCTTCATCCATCACAGCATCAGCACCGCCAGGGCCAAGGCAGCGGTTGTAGAGCTGTCCTGTCCTGCATCAGTATCAATGAAGCAGGGCCTGTTTGGGCTGGTCATGCAGTTATATCCTCACTCTTCAAGACCTCTTATGCCAATTCCCCACTTCGGAAGGCCCAAATCCATATTCCTTCTGTAATTTCCGAATGGTATAAGAACTTCAGTCTGGCTCCCTGCCTGTGGCTCAGCGGGCTAAGGCACCAGCCACATACACCTGACCTGGCGGTTCAAATTCAGCCCGGGCCCGCCAAACGACAATGACGGCTGCAACCAAAAAATAGCCAGGTGTTGTGGTGGGCGCCTGTAGTCCCAGCTACTTGGGAGGCAGAGGCAGGAGTCTCGCTTGAGCCCAAGAATTGGAGGTTGCTGTGAGCTGTGATGCCACAGCACTCTACCCAGGTGACGGCTTGAGGCTCTGTCTCAAAAAAAAGAAGAAGGAAATAATTTCATTGAGACCTGAATAAGAGAGAATCTGTAATAACACTGAAACATCTCAAGTGACTGTCTAGTTATTCTGTGTCTCTAAGCTCTCTTTTGTTAGCTGATGTCGGCTTTGCTGTGAGCCTATGAAGAAGGTGCTATTATGTATTATCTCCATATTACAAATGAGAAAATGAATGCACAGAGACAGTAGACCCCACACCTCGGACTACAGAGCTGGGGTTTGAACTAGGAAGCCTCGTTCCAGAGCCTCCTCTCACCACGTCATCCATTAATCTGGTGTAGAATATTCAGTAAGAAGAAATAGAAATCGTAAACGTGTTAGCAGACAAATGAGCTTGTTGTGTTTGAGAGAAACAAAGGATGCCAATGTGGCCTTCCAAGGGGGGTGAGTAAAGTCAGAAAAGGCAGTCTGGGGCCTGGTTGTTAATGTATAAGTGGATCTTCCTTTCTAAGAGGTTGTTCAGCAAAGGAGAAAGATCTGGTTTCCATTTTTAAATGATCACTCTGACTGCTGTGCAAAAGATGGATTATAAGAGGGCAAAAGTGAGCAGAGAGATCCATTAGGATGTTGCTGTCATAGAACAAGCAGGAACTTACAGTGGCTTGAGTTAAGGTCATAGTATGATATGGCAAGGCATGTTGGATCAGGATTTAATTTTAAAGAAAAAAACAATAAGACCTTCTGATATGTTGGATGTAAGGGTAGGAGAGGAACAGAGGATAGCTCATAGGCTATTGGCCGGAGCAGCAGGTGGAAATGGCATTTACTAAGATAAAGCCTTGGGAAGAAGCACCAAGGGAGGAATAAATATTTCTATGTTGGCTGTGTTAAGTGTGAGATGGTTATTAGACATCAGAGTCTAGTTTTTGAATTAAAAAAAGTTCACTTGGTCTAGTATAGGCAAAGAGAAGATGAAACATTTTAACAAGCTTAATTTATTCTGAAATAAGTTTAGTTTGGGCAGTAAGAAAATTATAATCAGGTGACACAAGGGTATGTTTTCTTTGGACTTCAAAGTACTTTAAAAATTAGGATATTTTCACATTAAAATATTTCTGGCTTCTCTTTAATAGGAAGGCTAGGTCAAAATGAGCCAACATTTCTGTTCTACTTTGGGAGCTCTCTACTTTTCCACAGACCTCACTATTCTCTATAGCCCCTGCCTGACTTTATGGCATTTAAGTTCATGGTGCTTGGACAATTATAGTCTTCCCTCTGCTACTTATGATTGTTCAATATTTTTCTGTCAATGAACATTTCTGAGTCTCAGGTCCTCAACTATAAAATGTAGGCTGTGCCTAGCTCACAGAGTTCTTTTGAAATGATGGGTGTAAAAGCATCCTGTGGTGGTAATGTGCTCTGAAAGTGTAAAATGTCATTTCCTTGGGAAAAGTTTAAGTTCAGATTATTAATTTATAATTGTAAAATGAGAGCATGAAACACCTAAATGTGATTATTTACATATTTGGAAAAACATCAATTTACTCTTAAAATACAGTCTTATTTAAAATAAAGGAGAAATGAAAATTTGGTGCCCCAAATGAGGAGAAGTGATTCTTTGAGGGAAGATATGTCCATAAAAAAATCAAGAATTATAAAACATTTGAGTGGGACAAAGATTAAAGGGAAGAATAGAAGAAAGCAAGATTCAGAAAGTCGAGTCAGAAACCAGATCCTTGTCCCACCTTCACAGCTTCTGATCTGGATGAACTTAGGATGACTGATAATAGAAGTGAAGCAAAGTGAGGTTAAGTGCTTTACATGCATTATTTACTTAGCACAGCAATCCCATGATGTGGGTAGTACTATTCTTCCCAATTGAGAAATTAGGAAACTGAGGCACAGCCTAATGAAGTAATCCAGTCATAGTTTTGAAACTGGCAGATCTGATGAGTCATTTCACTTCTCAGGTTCTTGGAATAAAATGTGAAACTATAATTTGTTTTTAGTAAAGATTTCTCTAAAGTGCCATAAATACGTACAGAACCTATTATTAATTCCAAGTAGGAGCCATATTTTTATATAATTTATGTAGAATGCCTGTCGTAACTGAGAGGCCATATCTACATGATTTGTCAAAGTCTGGAATTTACAAAGTCACCCAGTTTGGCAAGCTGTGAAAATATATGCCTGGATAACAAGCTGTTTAGTAGTTTATTTTAACTTTGATAGCCCTTGTATCCATTTGACATACATTGTCCACCATTATTTCCCAAGTATTGCTAGCTAATGCCATGTCTATACCCAGGATAAAGCCACACAATGAGGCATTTTATATGTCTTTATTGATGTTGTTGAGACCTCCAAATAAGTTAGTAAAAATTAGATCCTGTCTCTTCAACCTCTTCAGCATCCATTTAATGCCAGTATATTCACTGTTTTGACAGTCAGTAAGTAGAACCCAGAGTTGGAAGATGATCTGAATTCTAACACTGAATTCTGCCACTAACCCTTTGAGTAAACGTTGGAAGTCAATATCCCTCTCTGTCTCTATCAACTGAAAAGGTTAGGCCAAGTGGCCACCAAGTCTCCTCCTACTCTGATATTCTGGCATTTATAAAATGTAGGTACAAAGTGAAGTAATGCCCTTTCATTGTTATTAGCAAAGTATTAGTTGAATTCCCCATTAACAGTACATGAGTCTCTAAGAGCTTCCAACAGGACTACCAGGCCACCAAATGAACCAGAGGTTATTCATTCTTATTCTGAAGTTGACACGGTTTATGCCTGAATGCAGGCCTTCTATGCTTCCAGGCTCCCAAGGGCTCCAGTGGAAGTGCTGAGCTGAATGCTAACCAAGGACTCCGGCTGTGCAGGGCGAGCCCTGTCTGATTACATCAGCAGGGTGGGCTAGAAGGCTTGATTCAGTTCAGAGTAGTTATTCAGCAGTTCAGTGACACAGAGAAGGTCACGGACTTCAAAGAGAATGCTGAATGCAGAGATGAAGGCCTGTGCAGAATGGCCCAGTTAATGATCGCACTTCATAATTTCATGGTGTGCTGATTCTCCCAGACACGGTGCTCAGCCTGACTCTTGCTGGTTTGGCTGGGAAATCAGGAGCCTTCACCCCCAAATCTCTCCCTGATTCTTTGGCGTGTGTGACTGAATATCTCCCCTGATGTAATTTTTTTTTATGCAAGAGAACAATTTTGATGATGTCGTAGCACTTTGTTCCATGATTTTTAAAGAGCTTTTCACATCCATTATTCCATTTGGCATCTCTCTGAACCTGTGAGGCACACAGGGCGCACGTGATGAGTTAGACCTAAGAGATGAAGTGAGGTCGGAGACGGGAGGACTTGTCCTGAGTTACATGGCTGGTGGCGCTTTCACTCCCAGCCAGTGTTGCTTAGTCTCTGTTAAGACTTTTCATCCCTTACATACTTTGGAAGCAGGGATCGAATTTCTGCTTTTGTATGATGTGCTTAATGGCATTTAATAATGATTTCTTGCTTCCTTTTGTATGCCTCAGGTAAGCTGTGCTATGCGAGTACCACATGTTTACCCTTTACACATGGTGGGTTTCAAATGGTGTTCTGTAGAACAATGGAGGTTTCTCAGAAAGACTTCCTCTTGAGAACCACAGGTCTTGAGGTCAGGGGAGAGGATGAGGACTGAAGGCTCCATTACTGCTCCAAGTAGGAGTTCTGGCCAGAAGGTTTTAAAGCTGCAGAGTCATCATGTTCTTTTCAAAGGGGGACATATTGTCTTGTGGCCTCGAGCTTTCATGGGTTAGCAGGAAAGGGCCTCAGGCAAGTCTTCCTTAAAGACTCTGCTCACTGGCTGTGAATGAGTTGAGCAACCCCTCTGAGCCTTGGTTCCTCTTCTCTGAAAGGATAATAATACCTTCTGTTTTTCTTTGCTGGGGTTGCTGTAGCAAAGTATCACAAACTGAGTGGCTTGAACAACAGAAATTTATTGTCTCACAGTTCTGGAGGCTGAAAGTCTGGAATGGACAAGTGGGCAGGGCTGGTTCCTCCTCTGGGCTGTGAGGAAGGGATCTGTTCCAGGCTCCCCCCTTGGCTTACAGATGGCTATCTCCTGTCTGTGTCACTTCCATCATCTTCCCTCCATGTGTGTCTTGCTCATTGTTCTAACGTCCCCTTTTATACGAGGACACTGGCTATATTTCATTGGCTCCACCCTACGGCCGTCTTACCTCATTTAACTAATTACATTTACAAGAACTCCACGTTTAAACAAGGTCGCTTTGTGAGGAACTAGGGGTTAGGACTTCAACATATGGATTTGGGAGGGTTACGATTCCACTCATAACATTTTCTTCATAAGACTTACACGAGATTTTATTATTAATATGTTTGACAGCATACCAAATACATACTGGCTATTTAACAGACACACGTTTCCTTTTTGCACAATGCAATTCCTATTGCTAACTTTCAAACACACTGTTATGTTCTGTACTCTGATCATTTCTAGCTTTACCTTTTCCCCTGGCAACCTTTCTGGAACTGCTCACCTCTTCTGCATATTCCCTGGGGAATTTGTGACAAGTAGGATGAGGTTACATAGGCTCCAAGCTGGTATCAGGGGGGAATGTCCTGGGAATGAGAACCAGACTGATTTGTTTGGGGTTATTCTGGTCCCTCCACCTCTCTTTACGAAGCTGAGGGTGATCGTGTTGGCCCCAAATACTGGGGAGAGTCCTGTCGGCTAGAAGAGTAGTTATGAATTCATTCACTTTCACCATAAGGAAAAGCTTCTCCTAAAATGTTCCAGGGAGGTAAAGTCAGAACTTCCTGAGAAATGTGTATAAACATATCGGAGCATGAGGGAGTGGTTCGAGAAGCAGATGCCAGATTCCAAAGAAAGAACAGTTCTATGGAACAAAAGTTCACTGGGGCAAACAAAGAAAAGGAAAATCCAAGTGTGTATATATATATATATATATATATATATATATATATATATATTTTTTTTTTTTAATCCAAGTTTGTCGAAAACCAATGTGGCAAAAGAACTTCCAACTAGTCTTTGGTTGGTCAGCCCTCCCTTGAAATGTAGCCGACTCCTACAGCTGTCCAGCACATTCTCTGGGGACTATGAAATGTTATCTGCTAAAAGAATTGCTTTAACGTGGCACACTTCAAAAGTTGTCTGGATTGTTACATTTTTAGCATATCTTTCTACAGAGTGGCAGAAACTATATAGGCTCCAATATGATAGTTAGAGTCCAAAAACTGGGCAGACCCCAGGCCTGCCTCTGCTTTGCTGAAAATACCCGACACACATCAAATGGCCAGATAAAAGCATATCATTATGGGTGCTGGAGCTGTGTCTTGCTTTTCACGCATACAAGGAGCCCCAGGACAAAGAGACAGAAATTGCTGCTGGGGTAGATGCATCTTCAAGATGAGACACACATTGAGAAATGCAAGTGACCTGACCCCATGCACAGGCTGCTGTTTGAGAAGACCAGGTCACGGAAAATTAGAAGTTCCTGTGTTAAGCCTGTCCTTAGGATCTTGAGATCTGCCTGCCTAGATCTCTAAACCTCTGTGGGTGGAGGCTTTGGAAAGGCTAAGAGAACACTTAGATGAGGGATGGAGTAGGTGAAGTTGACGTGGGAGGCTAATCGCTTTATGCAGGTGTGAGAGAGAAAGAGCGAGAGCAGCATGTGTGTTTGTGTGTGTGTGTGAGTGTGCTGACCTGGTCTTGGCTAGCTCAGCTGTTGTTTTAGAAGCAAAACAGCAGCTTGTAATTCCCCACGGTACCATCAGCCAGTATTCCATCTCCACAATGATGGTGGTCTTGGGAATCACAGCAGACCACCTAGGAAGAAAAGAAATGAAAACAACATCCAGCCCCTTGAGCAGATTTTGCACTTATAATCTCAAAACATTCAGAAGCAGGAAATCTTTTGCAGTTTATGACCGCGAAGTCCCTGGAACAGGCATCGGCATCCTGGAAGGAGCAAAGATAAATCAACACGAGGCATGATAATGTCAATAGTGTCTGTTAATAACAATAGTAATTTATACTTTTCACCCTTCTTTGAAGAAGTTTTTCCCATGGAGATTTCTAGAAGGGAAAAATGTTTTTGGTTTGGAGTAACTTAAATTACTGTTTTGATTGTGGCATCAGCTCTATCATTTTGTACAATTACGTTTACTTTTCTGAGTCATGTTTTCTCATCAGTAAAAATGAAGTGAATACTGCCTACACAGGACAGCCATCATGACTGGCTAAGCTTATGTATAAAACTTTGACAAACGGAAAAATTGGAAAGAAATTAAATTGCACTACCTCTATCTTTGTTTTGCAACAGTCATGAAGAATTTCACAGAGATAGAAGAGTAACAACCCACTTTGAATCTATTTTATTTTTTATTTTTATTCTTTGAGATAGTTTTACTCTATTGCCATGGGGTAGATGACTGTGGCATCACAGCTCATAGCACTATCAAACTCTTTGGCTCAAGCAATCCTCATGCTTCAGCGTCCCAGGTGGCTGGGACTATAGGTGCCACCACAAACCTAAGCTAATTCTTCTATTTTTCAGTAGAGACTGGATCTTGCTCATGCTCAGGCTGGTCTTGAACTCCTGAGCTCAAGAAATCCACCTGCCTTGGTCTCCCAGAATGTTAGGGTTACAGGTGTGAGGCCACTTTCTCTAGATTGCTTTACCCAAATTACAATTGGATTTTCACAGGCAACATTATCAAAGCAACCAGTTACATAGTTTTCCACAGTAGAGCTTGAGGGAGATAAAAAGAAGTATGGTAGGCTGGTTGGAGACGCAGGATCTGTGCAAGAATCAGAAAGGAGCAAAGTTAATGTGCAAAGTCACACTGGTATTTTACATATAAAGAGTCCTGATAGCTGACATTGGGCTTGTTTTGAAATCCTGAAGACACTGTGGCCTCCCCACATACACCTCCTTTTGCACATGTCAGAGTTGTTGAGAATTCATGGTTTCTACATTGCACCGTCTTCCTCATAGATCAAAGTGGCGAGTTTCATCCAGGCCTCTCTCTCTCTCTTCAATAACACTCCTTGGTGGCTCTGTGAGATCTGTTCTTTCCTTCTACCTCACTTTTGAAGAAACTATTATGGCAAAAATAGGCGAAAAGGATGGCAATAATTTATTTGCATAGACCCTGAAACTGAGAGAAGAGATGCTATTTAGAAGTATGTACAGCCTTTCTGTGAAACACAAAGTTTTGAGATTTTTTTTTAAATATATGTATTTTATTATTCTTCATTACATTATTCCCCCCACCGCCAGTTTTGAGATTTTAAAACTTCACCTGTCATCACTATCTCTAAACATAAAAAAATAGCAAAACCTCTCCCCTTTCCAATTCTGCCCATAACTCGGTCCACACCATCTTTATGGCAGTGTGAAAATAGCCAAGTTGCAGCCCCAGGACAGCTAGAAGCCCCAGTAAACACTGGCTGCAATTCCCATTATGTGGCAGCACCAGTGGGGTGTGTAGAAGCCCAAAGCCTTTCCCTGATCTTCCCTCTCTACTGTAAAAGTGTTTGAGAGGGAGGGTGGCAGAGTGTAACGGTTTTCACACCTTAGTATGAAATGAAAGCTTGTTCCACCTGAAGATGCCTGGGCCTACATACAGAAGTTGATTCAATAGTCTTGGGGAAAGATCTAAGAAACAGATTTATTGACACACATACCCGGCAAATCTAAGGCGGGTGGATGCTGTCCATTAACACTAGCATGGGATCTAGAGGTCTGGATTGAAATCAGAAAAGTCTAGGTTTTAGTGCTAGAGGCTAAGATTCTCTGTTATTCTCCATTAAGTGAATTCTGTTTAAACCAGCGTTTCTCAACCTGTGGGTCGCGACCCCTTTGGGGGTCGAACAACCCTTTCACAGGGATCGCCTAATATCAGATACTTGCATTATGATTCATAACATCATCAAAATTACAGTTATGAAGTAGCAATGAAAATGGTTTTATGGTTGGGGGTCACCACAACATGAGGAACTGTAAAGGGTCGTAGCATTACGAGGCATTAGGAAGTTTGAGAACCACTGGTTTAAACCTTAAAATCAGTGAGTTGGTCTGCCTGATTAAGCTTTTTGTTCAAATAATTTTTAAAAAGCCTTAGACAACTGTAAATTTAACTCAGTTTATTTGATAGGAAGAGAAAACAAAGAAACAATGATTCACAAATCCAGCAACCCTCAGAACCAGAACAGATCCTAGGAACTTGTGAGCTGCAACATGTGTAGGCAGTATTTATGGACAGAAAATGGAAGTGAGGTGAAAAGCACACCTCTGCTGGTTACAGCTTATTTGAATCAGCTGGCCCTCTACGACTGACTCGAGCTCAGCTGCTGTAAGTAACCGAAACTCAGCTCTCTGTTACATCAGCACACTCCCACGTTAATTAGTTTTATTAGCATGAATGACTCCAGGTTGGTGTGGTCAGTTGAGCCCAGTACAGGAAATTAGTCCAAATCAATGGCCTCCTACGTTTCTATTTAGGTTTTCTCAACTATAAGATGGGAATAATGACACCTAGGAAAGGAGATGTGAGTTTAAGGGAGACGATGTACCGAGAACTTGGCTCACCAGCTGCCAGAGTAGGCACAAAATCCACCTCGGCTATTATTTGATAGAATGTTAGGCCTAAAGTCTGGCAACTCATAAAAGGTTTGACATCATGAATTTTCCGAATTTATTCTTGAGTAAAAAATAATAATGGCATTATTTTCTTTAAAACGATGGTGAAACACCATAGTATAATGAGTTTTTTTATCTTCTTTCAATCAACTTAACTTGAACACTGGGGCCTGATACAGTTTTCCCTCTGGAATCTGTAGTTTCATGAGTTGGATGACAATCAAAGTTTTCAAGAAGCCATCTGGGTGGCTGCTCTCTTGGTGATGCAACAGCAATACTAGCTCTGTCTTCTTCACAGGAATGCTAAGAATCAAATGAGAAAATGCAAGTAAAAGCAATTTGGAAATTGCGCAACACTCCACAGATAACAAGATTGTTATGATAAAGCCTCTGTTCAGAAAGCTGGAAAAGATAACACACAAAAGAAATAATAGGCCATTTCATGAAGAATGCTCAGTGCTACAGGCTCATCCTAAGACAGTCACATGTCACTGCTGTTGAGTAACCGGAAAGCTGAATGTCCACACAGCAGGAGTAATGAACAGACTGTTTCAAGAACCAGATAGAAAGCCCAGATCAGATCAGTTTAAAGATTTCCTTCTATGCAGAGATCAAAAGATTCTAAAAAACATCACATCTAATGAGATAGTCAAGAAAATACCTCGTGCAGAAGGAAAAGTTCTTCTAAATTGTATAATTCAACTAGCATGCTTCTTAGAAGTAAATTTAAAGGAAATAAGTATATATGTAAAACCCTATATTTTTCAGGCAGCAGCTCAATTAAGTAAGAAAACAAAACCAAAATTACAGACTAAGTTGTTTACTAAACGAAGATTCTAGCCTTCATTACAGCTGTGGGATTTGGATCTCCCAGAACTATCACACCTGGCTGGTTGGGCAATCCCTACCTGTGGCCCCATGAGTCATCAGGGGAATTAACTGACAAGTTGACAGTCAGGAACGCAGTCCTAAAATGACGTCTTTCCACCTGTAGGGGAACAACATAGTTGCCCACAAACTAATTAAACATGATGTGGATAGAAAAAGGGCAGGAGGAGAGGGGACGAGGCCGGGGGTGGGAACTTCTCTGGGAAAACGTTTCTGTTGACAAATCTTCAGGCAGCAAGGCTCCTTCTTAAGTGCTCTCAACTTTGCCCGTACCTGCACCACTCACGGGTATTGGTGGTGTATCCCTTCTCTGTGAGCTAGGGACATCCCTCAGTTAATTCTGTGTCACTGATGGCACACCGTGTCTGTGGGTCTAACGCAGAGCTCTGCACAGGGTTGAATTGAAGACAACAGCACAGATGAGAGAATATTACCAGTTACAAAATCTGTGTCCTGTTGGAAACCTCCAGAAAGACACATTCCAAGCACAGTGACAGGGATCTTTAATATAAAAGGACCACGAAATCTGGCAGGCGGAGCTCAGAGTTGCATCAGTTTAGCACAGTGAATTCTGGCTTCTGCAATCACTACTCCTCTGAAATCCCTTCTTCCAAATTTTATTAGGGACCACGTTTGGCCATTCCTCTGTCATTAATTTCCCTGGTTTATCTAGAGGATTGTAATTTGCTGACTATCGCTTCCTGTCTTCCATATCAAATCCCTTATGGGAGAGTGTGAGAGAGAACATTCTCTCATGGTGTGCTACCACTTTACAGGTGGATTTTTCCCTTTTGTGATTACTTTGCAGGATTTTCTTTTCCTTATCACCAAGACACTATTATTTATCACGTGACATGGCCTTTGGCTCTCATCTCTTCTCTCTAAACAATTCCCTCTTTAGACATTTAATCTACTCTCCAGACTTTACCTACATTAGTGCTCAAAAGGTGCCTTCACAATATCCCACGTCTAGCCCTGACTTCTGCTTTAGTTGAGTTGCAGCTTTCTGAATGTTTACAACACATGCTTTTGTAGATCCTCCCTCATCAGCCTCTTCTTGCTCTTCCATCCCACCTACACAAGTTTGGAAAGTTTCTCCTTTGCTCCGGGTTTCAATATTTTCATGAGTTAACTTAGGTCGTAGAAGAAATTACTCAGGAACTCAAGTTTAGGTTTGAAATTTTCTCCCAAGTGAAATTCGTCAGTATTTCTAATGTTTTTGGCATCTCTACATTTTTTGTTATTTTTGTTACTGTATTTCTAATCCTCCGAGACAAAAGGCAATGCTGAGAAATGATTATTGCATCACAGATATGCAAATTCTCTGACAAATCTTATTATCTTTACTCTTCCAGGATTCGGACTGCCAATATTGGAGTAGGCCAAGAGAAGTGAAGACCTGGAGTCTCAGAATTGTTACTAGTAAAAATTGTTTTATGTGCCGCCTGGCATACACAGGTCTGTCTTTGTAACTAGACTTGTGGTTCTGGAAGGAAAAACTGATACTTAATTCATTCTGCACCTTATCTTCTGATGCCTGGTGTCTGCTCTGTATTTGTAGAATTATTTCTATTTCACATTCCAGGCTTTTTTCCATAAATTCTCCCAAATTAGTGCGGCAGGACATTGCTGAAACTAGACAAGGGTATGGGAATCTGTATTTGTCATAGGGTTGTGATAACGGGGTAGAGAATCAAACAGTTTCCACGTGACCTGCACGAGGAAAAGGGAAGGGGCAGGTCCTCTCCAGCCTATAGGAGAGCCACAGACTAAAGAAAACAGTGCCGCAGCCCCTGGGTGTGGGGTAGGGCACTTCTGCTGTCTGCCTTGTTTACACGACTCCCACTGAGAGTAGCCGGGCAGTGACTCACGGCCATTTGCCAGAAGCCAGAAGGAGGCTGAGGCATAGCGCTTGCCTTTCCCTGGATTTCTGTCACATTGCATGAAATGACTTCCTGACCCCTTTGTATGGGAATTGCTTAAGCCGACACTGGGCAACTGCAGGGCAATGATGCTACAGCGGGGAGGATCCTGTGGAGCAGGAACTGAGTCATAGATGGACTTGAACTAGGGGCCTTTGGGTCCTCACCTAAGTATCAAACTGTTTTTCAACCACGATTTATTTGTTGAATCCTCTTATCTTCTCATCAACTATGATATTTTAAAAATACAAGCCAGGTCATTTATTAAGCATTGTGTTGGCTAGTAAAGAAGGTGCTGTCTCGATATAACTACATCCAACACCCACAGAGCATTTACTATGCACTGGAAAGAGTTCTTTGTGTTGACATATTCTTTAAACCTTCATACAAGCCTGCGAAGGAGATGCTACTTTAAGTTCCATTCTGCAGATGAGGAAACTCAGGCACAAGATCTTCAGGAACTTGCCTGAGATTATTCAACTAGTAAGAAGCAGAGTTGGGATTTAAACCCACAGAGCCTGAGTTCAGACCATAGACTCAGAGCCGTTACACCACACTGCTGCTTTGGGCTTTCTGACAACTGTGTGGCAGGATTCCTGCCCTTCCTTGATGGATGAGAAGCTGAGATGTAGAGGGGTAGGTCATGTGTCCTTGATCCCTATGGGGTCATCTCCAACTTCCCCGTCGCCCCACCTCTCTCGTCCTGCTCACTCTGTGACTGCGACCTTGAAGGGAGGTTCACTTCTCTCCGCCCTCTTCCCTTCCCGCTCATCCTTCACCTTGCTGCATGATGTCACGCAAGGCTCCCCACTGACACCTCTTGTCTGTGACGTCATAGTCAGAGCTGTCAAACTCGTTCATAATCTGCCTTTCTCACCCTTTTGGGAATCATTTTTCGCTCTTTAAAATGTAGGCTCTAGTTCCATTAAACTTACGTCATCATTGCTCCCCCTATGTATGTTTGAACCTTTTCCTGTGGATGAGAATGCTAATGGGTCCTCACTAGGGAAGGCTTTCCGTTTACACTGTCCTCAAATACAAGCGTCTTAATCTCTTCCCGACATTCATCTTTGCCAGCATCCTCTTTCTTCAGTTGACCGTCCTCTCCAGCACACGGTGCCACTTTCCCAGATCCTCATCACCCTCGTGTCCAGGGCTTCTATTTTCCAACTGTTTTGCCACCGGTCTCATGTCTCTAAACTCCATTCCTGACAATACTGCTAAGAGTTTAGTAATTATGCTAATTTCCTAGAGAACATTTGAAAGAAATTCCTGGTAGGCTTTAAAAGCCAGGCCGGGCATTTGAGTACACAAAATTTTTACGTAGGGGATACAATATTGGAAACTGGCTTATGTAGATTATCTGACTCAGGATGGTGTCATCCAGCAAGCATAGGGTGCCACAGGTGTTTGAGAAAAGCCCAGGAAAAGTGTATTCCTCATCCCTGCTAGGGCTGTGTGTTGGAGAGTGTTGATTGGGAAAAGCCAAGGGGCGCAGAGGGGAATGTTGCAGATGGCAGGCTGGGGCACAAATAGAGATGCGAAGCTGGGGTCCACATTTGGGGGCCCTGGCCTTTAGAAGTCATTGGTAGGGTCTGCCTTTTACTGTAGGAGGTGTCTGCAGTCATCCAGTTGCAGGGAAGGACTGAACATGAAGACATTTGGTCAAGTCTCTTGATCCCACTTCTAGTTTCTTAAATCTTATTTCTGAAGTCTCTATCTGTACGTTTTCCTCCATACCCACAGAGTGGGCGTTTGACGTACCTCACCAGATATAAAATACATACATTTTCCCTACCAGGTCTTGACTAGAAACACTTATTTCCATTCTCTCTTCTTTTGTCTTCTGGTATTACAATTACACGATGTTACACCTTTTCATGTTGGCCCATGGTTCTTAAGTTTTGGGGAGTTTTCTTATTTTATGTTTCTATTTGCTTCTCAATTTGGTAAGTTTTTATAGCTCTGTCTTCAAACTCACTGTTACTTTCCTCAGCCATATCCAGTCTACGGGTAAGTGCATCAAAGTCCTTCTTCATTTCTTTCACAGCATTTTTGATTTGCAATATTTACTTTTGATTCTTTCGACAGTTTGCATATCTCTGTTTAGTCTCCATCTGTTCTTTCACATTATCTATTTTTTCTATTAAAGCCCTACCATATTCATAACAATGTTATTTTAAATTTCTTTCTTTTTTTTTTTTGAGACAGAGCCTCAAGCTGTCACCCTGGATAGAGTGCAATGGCATTACAGCTCACAGCAACCTCCAATTCCTGGATTCAAGCAAGTCTCCTGCCTCTGCCTCCAAAGTAGCTGGGACTACAGGCGCCTGCCACAGCGCCCGGCCAATTTTTGGTTGCAGCTATTGTTGTTTGGCGGGCCCGGGCTGGATTTGAACCTGCCAGCTCAGGTGTATGTGGCTGGCGCCTTAGCCCGTTGAGCCACAGGCCCTGAGCCTATTTTAAATTGCTTATTGGACAATTATAATCCTTGTGTCATCTCCATGTCTGGTTCTGATCCTTTACCCCGTTTCCTTAGCTTGTGAATTTTTTTGCCTTGACATTTCTTATAATTTTGTTTGTTTAATGCCAGATATAATAGGAACTGAGATAAGTGGGTTTTTACCATAAGGATTTATGTTAATCTTCCTAGGAGTCAGGTGTTTTTAATGTTTTCTGTAGCTGTAGGTACTAGAGGCTTTGAATTCCTATAGTGTCCTTATTTTTGGCTCCCCTCTTGACCTTAGGAGTAGTCTTCCTCAAGGAAAGTCTGTGTCTTCCAGCACTTTGGCTGGAATCCAGTGTTGTTATCCTGGTCCCTATTGGTGTGGTGGTAAGGTGTGGGAGAGAAATAAGCTATCATCTCATAATTAAATCCCCGTCTTTTAGTAGGTCTTTATTTCTCGCTATAACTTTCCCAAGAGTTTGTTCAGTGATATATCCCCAAAATGGGGTAAGACTCATTTAAATTATTACTTTTTTTGGCGAGAAGGTCTTTGTTATAAAGAATGCTTATGTATTTCACAATTCTCACTCTTTCTCTCCTGCCAGAGACATGAGAACCTGGTGGAAGGAGAAGACCGAGCAGGGTGGGAACACCCGAACACTGAAGTCCCCATGAGAACCTGAGGGAGGGAGAAGACAGAGCAGGGTGGGAACACCCGAAGACTGAAGTCCCCGGATTTCTCATTTGCAGGCCAGGCTACATTCAGCCTCCAGCACTGTTAGCTCCAGGTGAGTGGGTCTCAGCTGTGTCTTTCTGAATTCATCCATCTCTTCAGGGCAATGTTTTGCCCATAGTCTCACTTCTCTGATGTGGCCAAGAAGGGTCATTGCTTTTCAATTTGTTCAACTTTTTCTTATAAGGATGGCAGAAGTGACTTCTAAGCTCTTCACATTTTTTGGAGTTAAAACCGAAAGTACTCTGAATCCCTCTTGATGAATCTTATGTCACTGAAAGTGGAGTAGTGTAGGAAAGAGGAATTATGTGCTGTACCTTATTCAACCTTGCATTCAGCCTTCTGCCAGGCAGAGGAGAGTAGAGACTCAATACACTGCAAAGGATTAGTGTTGAGTTAACAGAAAAGGACGGATCATCTCACGTATCAGGAAAGGGACTAGTATGTTAATGAGCTGAAGCAGTGAAGATTCTAAAGTATGACAATTACATAAAGCATAGACGAGACTAATAAAATGGAAAAAGCATAATGTATTTTGCAATGTCTGAGGTATGTATCTGCATTCTTGAATAAAATTACAACCTTAGACACAGTAGGCTATTATTCATACTGCTTATAAATCTGAAACCCAAAAGGGAAACCCATAATTTTTCACCAAACAACAGCACCCACACACCCGTTTCACACATCTGATCATCCTTAGGTACCAGATGTTAAGCACCTGCCTGAAATTTTGGCAGAGAGCATCTTAGTGCTACCAAGATCATGAGAGAGGAAATAGATCTTAACCCAGCCCATTCCAACTTTACGTATTCAACATTATACACTTCTGAGTGTTCTAGGAACATAGACTCAGGTGTCCAGAACAATGGGTGAGGAAAAGAAAACGTCATCATGACCAAGACAAAACTCTGCAATACAATTTCAGAATTATTTTTCTGGTCTCTGATGGATGGGTTAGGACATAGGCTAGGTAGCACAGGGGAGAAAAGATGTCTTTCCTTGGCCATGGTTAGGTTCATGGCCGAGGCACCTATAACAGAAAAAAGATAAACAAGACAAAAGCACACACATAGATCTGTTTTAGGTAACATAGGAGCCATCAGAAATGAGGACCCAAATAAACAGGGAAAGCTGTGTGTTTTTATGTTTGGGTTTGATGAGGAGTACACAGTCACGCAGAGTATGTTTGGACAAAGAGGCTATGACCCAGTGGTAATTAATGGGGGGAGGGACTTAGTGAGACCTGTTTGTTCAGATTCTTTTTCGTGTCCTTGTGTCTTCAGAGATAAGAGCATCTTTTTTTCTGGGTGTAGGGAAAGTATGCTCAATGAGGCTCTGATGGTGTATTTTAGAGAAAGGTTGGAGAATTCCTCTATTGCCTGCTTCAGGAAAGAAGGGCAAGAGATTCAGAGAGATCACCCTGCTTTTATTGTTTTCCCAAATGCCAAGGTGCCTCATTTTGGGGTAGCATGTCCTGAGTGCAATCAAAAGGAAGAAGAAACTTAAACATTGTCTAAAAAAGAAATGATTCCTCTTTCTATCGCTGCTGCCTTCATGGTCTAACATTCCATCAGGAATCCATTACAGTCCCAGAGTACGTCTGATAAACAGTCAGTCTTTCCCCATAGTTATGGATCAGAAAAGTCTGGCCGTACCTCTAGGAGATGTAAAGAAAACTGGCTTGAGACAGGAATTCATGAGCAAATTTTAAAGGGAGCTCATGCTCTTAGCAAAGAATTTATTTTTTCCTTCAATATAAGGCAAAAGCCAGTCTCACAGAAGTTGGAAGTAACTCATGCCCTTTGAGGTCAAAATTGAAGTTCACAAAATAATTGTGATCTTTATCCTAGGAAAGGAACATACGATACCAAAAAAGTCTGTGTAACCTCTATCCAGGTCAACGAGTACCAGAGGCTGGCACGAGACAAGCCCCTGTGTGTGCCTTTCTAATAATCACAAATACCCTCTCCCTAAAAGGTAAATCCTACCTGACTTATGGGATAGTTGTTTCTTTCCTTTTTTTTTTTTTTTTTTAACAATTTTAACAAATAAATATGTGTCCTGAAGATATCATTTAGATCTGTTGTTAATAAACATCATAGAAATTGATTAAAACCTCTATGTGTTTGGATTGCTATTTTACTCAATATTATTTAGTCACATTTCTCTGTATTGCTGCCTAGAGCATAGTTTGTTCAGTTTTTGTTTTAAGGTTTTCTTTTGTGTGACGAGACCACATTTTATCATTTTTCTTTTATTAATGTACAAAAATTAATATCTACCATAAATTAATATCTATCATAAATTATGTCACTATTAATATTCTTGGCAGACTATTGCAAGCTCATAATAATTTCTTAATTATTTACTGCCTTTTATGCTAATAAACAAAGACCAACCAAATGAAAAAAGCGAAAGCTATTTACTCAGAGCTTACTAAAGCAAGGGAGTCAGCCAGAATCAGCATATCAGAGACTCACAGGCAGGCACAGTGATGGAAAAGTTTCAGAGTGGAAAAAATATGCCCTGTTAGAAGCCTGTTGTCATAGAAAAATTGTAGGTGAGCTAACTAGGAGTGGAACAGCACATTTAGCTTTCTCTGGTGGTCCTAAGTTGGAAGTGATAACCACAATTAGAGAATCTGTCAGTTATGAATCAAGTTCTGGCCATTTGGGGTTGATTGTTACAAAGTTACCATACAGCTTTTGGGGGTGTTACTACCTGGAGATAGCAATCTGGCTTCCTTATAGCAGGTTGGCTTCCTGGTCTGTTTGTCATTGATAAGGGAGTTGGTTTCCTGGGCAGGTTGCTGCAGGTCGTGGGTTAAAATTTTGTTTTTATATATTGTTCTGACTATTGTCTGTTTGTATATTCATTCTCTTTCCAGTTTTACCATCCTTTTTTTTAACCAAAATTTCTTTCTCCGTTTACCTGAACAGTTGTCACAGAGATGTTGTTTTTTTTTAAAACCAGCGCTTAACTAAAAAGCAAGACAATTCCAATGGAGCACCTGCCAGTTTCTGCTGTTAACATAGTGTGGTTCTGAAATGAGCTGACACTCGTATCACCAAGAGTTTTCCTCACTTCATCACTTTTAGAAAATGACTGTGTGCATCCCTAATCTATAGAAATTATAGAGCAGGCTTGCTGATTCCAGTCTCCTTTCTAAAAAGTCTGGTACAGCCTGCAGCTCAGGGAGGTTCGTTCCTTTAAAATGACATTCTACTTATACGAGCCCTACTCAGTTTTATTTCTAGTTCATTGCTACTCCTCCAGATGTACTGAAGTAGAGTTGAATCATTCAAATGAAAGTAATAAAAATTCGAGAGGAATATAGCTTAATTTTGTCACGTCTTACAGAAGCTTCATAAACAATATGAGCTTTAGGCCTTTTTTAGGTATATAGTATTGCTGAAACAGGCATTTTAAAAAATGTATAATGTAACTGTATTAAAAAGGACATCTAAGTAAGAGAATATATTAATACATAAAGTAAAAGCAGAAGTAAAATTTCATGTTCAAGGTAATAGCAATGTTCCTGAAATTTGTGGAATGCAGTAAATACAGAGTATGTAGGAAGCATTCTGCTGCATGCTTTCTATACAGTAATTAACATAATGTATTCACAAGTGTACTATAAATTGTGAATTACCATACAAATATGTGGAAATATTATTGTATATAAAATAGTAGTTATCTATCAAGTTACGCTATCTATGATAGCACTTCCTGTTTTGAAAAGAATACGTGATATTTAAGAACACATATGGCTTTTTGTTTTTTGTTTTGAGACAGAGTCTCACTCTATCCCCTGGGTAGAGTGCTATGGCATCATTGCTCACAGCAAACTCAAACTGCTGGGCTCAAGAAATTCTCTTGCCTCAGCTGGACTACAGGAGCCTGCCACTGCACCCAGCTAGTTTTTCTATTTTTAGTAGAGACAAGGTCTTGCTCAGGCTGGTCTTGAACTCCTGAGCTCAGGCTATCCACCTGCTTTGGCCTCCCAGAGTGTCAGGATTACAGGCATGAACCACCACACCCGGCCCGAATACATATTACTTTCTAACAGCCCACTGTACTGTAATTATTTGGAGACAATATGTCTTTATAAGAATAAAATGTATGAATAGATTACTTTCATATGAAATAACAAAGGTTGTAAGAGAAAATAAAGTCTAACTATATAAGAGCAACTTGAAGCAAAATGTTATAGTGACGCTAAAAAGAAAAGAATGAACGTGATAAATCAGACCAATGCAAATAAGAGGAAGGTAGCAGTATTAAAAATATAAGGAGGTTTCAAGGCAAAAATAATTGTACAGAATCAAAGTGGTCATTGTGCTGAAAAACATTTAATCTACCATCAATAGACAGCACCTTTATGAATGGGATATCTTTGGAATAACACACAAGCAAAAACTTTTAGTATTATAAATAATAAGAATTTATTAGAAGACTCATAATCCTTGGAAGATCTAATTAACAAACTTAACAAAAATAAAGAAAATATTAATAATATAAAATATAAGATATAGATTCATATTGATACTATGAGATAATGTACATTATTTTCAAATAATCATGCAAAGTTTATAAAAATTACTCATATAAGACCACTTAAGCAAATTATTACAGAGTTGAAATTGGAAAGCCATGATATTTATTCACAAAGCATTGACATTAGGCATCAGCTTCAAAATCTTAAACAGAAAATTCAGCCACTTAAAATTTGAAAGCAGAAGTTTCTGATAATCTTCTGAATAAAAAGCCTGAATAATCTATTCAGTTATTTCAGAAAATAATGAGCAATAGACAACCTCAATCCAGGCTAATCAAGAAGAAAAGTAGAGGGTAAAGATATGTAGCATTAGGAGAAATAAATCATAAATACAGTAATTTGAATTTTAGATACAAATGTATACTAATACCTTGGAAATTATAACATGAATAGCTTCTTGGAAAAATCCACAGACGGAAAAATCATAGCAAAACTGCTAGAAAGTAAAGACAATAAAACAATTTTGAAAGCATCCAGGAAAAAGGATTATCTTCAAAGAAATTAACAGCTGACTTTTCAGTAATAATTATGGGAAGGGATGTTCAATGTCTTATAAAAAAACAACCTGCCAATCTAGAATTCTGTATCTATTACCATGCCTAAAAGCTCTTCCAGTAATGAAGATAAAAAAGAAAAAGAAAACTAGAAAATGAAAACCAGCAGACCTGGATTAGTGAAAATACCAAAGGATGCTCCTCAGACAGAAAATGATGCCTAAGTAGAGGCTGTGGCTACACAGAGAAAACCACAAATGAAATGGAAAAAGATGAAAACAAATATAAATGAATTTTGACAAACTAGGGTAGAACCTCTATAAGCTGACCACCCAAGGGGCTGTAATAAGCTGGTCAACATATGGAAGTGGTCAACATAAGGAACCAGGCCTGCTGTACATGGAACATGGCATGTTTATTCTATGTTGACTACTTGAGGTGGTCATTGTAAGGAAGTGGTCAACTATGGAGATTCTACTGTATATGAATAGTAACGTCATCATATTATAAAAATGCTATTTAGATCAAGGGGGGGCGAATAAAGTTAACATGCTCTCCTGTCTTTGGCCAAAACAAAGACTCGAAGAACTACTTAGTATTAGGCTTAATAAATCAAAGAATTATATTTTAATCTTTAAGAGAATATTGGAATCTCTAAAGAAGAGTGTGTGTAACTTTCAAATTGATACATAGGAAATGGAGTAAAAAGTAATGCATTCAAAGGGATAAATGCCATGTGCCTATTGTCCCAGCTACTAGGGAGGCAGAGGTGAGAATTGCTTGAATGAAGGAGTTTGAGTCCAACCTGGGAAACACAGTGAGACGCCCGTCTCTATAAGGAAAGGAAAGAGAAGATAATCTAAAAAAGAGAGAAAAATAAATATTAAAAAGAAAACAATAGTGAAATGTAGGTTTAAACACAGTATCTCAGTAATTACATTAAATATGAATCTGCTTTTGGATCTACTTGGAATCTAAATATTGCAGTTTAAAGAAAAAGACTCATCCTGGGTAAACACAAATTTGATACCGTTTACAGAAGACATTTAAACTATAAGGATATAGACCAAAGAAGAGGAGAAAGAAAAAATATATACCATGCAAACAAAAGTCAATGTACATATCTGAACATCAAGCAAGCAGATTTTTTGTTTTGTAGAGACAGTCTCACTTCATCGCCCTCAGTAGGGCACCGTGGTGTCACACAGCTCACAGCAACCTCCAGCTCCTGGGCTTAGATGATTCTCTTGCCTCAGCCTCCCGAGTAGCTGGGACCACAGCTGCCCACCACAACGCCCGGCTATTTTTCTCTTTTGCAGTTCGGCCGAGGCTGGGTTTGAACCACCACCTTCGGCATATGGGGCCAGCGCCCTACTCAATGAGCCATAGGCGCTGCCCAAGCAAGCAGATTTTTAAAGTAAAAAGTATTTCTAGAGATGAAAAGGGTCACTTCAAAATCACTAAAGATTTAATTCACCAGAAGATATAACAATTCTCAATTTGTATGCAAATAACATGGATTCATCTAATAACACAGACATACACTACACTATATAAAATAAAATATTTAACAAAATGATAAAAATCAATACTATATTTAAAAACATAAACAAAAAGTTTATCTAATTGACATATGTAAAACCGTATACTCCAACTTCAGAAACATATTGTGTTCAGGCGCTGAAAGAACATTTAGAATAATCGATCCCATCCTGTGCCATGGGAAAAGTCTGAGCAAATTTGAACGGCCTGATACCACAGTGAGGATTTTTTCTCCAAAAAGCAATTAATACTGAAACTCACACTAAATACTAAATTTCATGATGTACTAAATCAATACTAACATTCATGGTTTCTGGAAAGCTAGTACAAAATTATCACATTTTTGAAATTAATAAATGAGCTTCTGAATGGCTCATCAATGAAATAAAGGTAGAAATTATAGAATATATTTCACTGAATAACAAAAATAATGCATTTCAAAACCTATAGGATGCAGCTGTGAATCTGCACTTCAAGGGAAATTTTTACCTTTCAATTTACGTATTAGAAGTGAGGCCAAAAATCAAAGTGCTATGGGTCTATCTTAAGAATTTCTTTTTAAAGAATAGCAAGCTAAATCTAAACGACATAAAAGGAAAGCCGCAGTGAATGTAACTATCAGTGAAATAAATAAAATATATACCATAGAGAGGATCTGGAAAGTCAAATCTTGATTGACAGAAAGACTAATCCAGTTGCTGATCCTTGTTTATATTGTCAACGGGAAAAAGTCAAGAAGGAAAATAGGTTTCAGATTAATCACTGAAAAGCCAGAATGCAGGCAGGCAAAGAAGGGAAGAAATTGTTACCATTGGCAGCACCTCAGCGAATGCGGTTGGCAAATTTATGTTTTTGCAAAGTAATTGTTTATAAATGATTCACTTTTCTCCCCACAGTTCAATTTTCCTTGTGAGACTCCTCATAAAATTCTCAGTCTCTCTGATTAAAAAAAAATGCATTTTATCGTCTCTTAATGTTCTAACATATAACACAGAACAAGTCTCCTCTTCCTTACAGCTCCATTTTTTAAATGACACAAATTCCCCAACTCTTTCTCAAGTGAATTGAACCAAACACTTGAATTCCTGTCTCTGATTTTAGTAGGCAAGAGGATGTGAGTTATTTTTTTCTGACATGTCTTAAGACTTGTAATGAGACTGCGCAACTACACACAGGTATGAACACACAGGTATGAACTTTAACATCCAAGGATGAAATCTTTAAGTAATGATCTTAATATCTGTATTTTAACTTGAGTTAGCTACCTCTGATCCTTAAATTTAGTGTTGCTAAATTTCAAGTCTAAGGATTCTAGAATTTGAATGTAGCCCACAAAATACATGGCAAGATATAAAAATACAATAATAAACACTGCTATCCTGCCTTAAAAGCCTCATTATTACCTTTCAAATCTAGCCTTTTCATAAAATGGTTCCAATCCTGGTCTCACTCTTTGCTATGGCCTCTGTGTATTTTGATTACCTAAGGCAATCAAAGCAATCCCAAATTCTTCTTGACATTCCTGGTGTATCTTTATACATGTTGTTCTCACCTTTTCATGATGAAACCATGGTCATCCTTCAAGGTTCTATCCTTGAGTTGTTTCTAAATCCTCCAACAAAATGGGATCCCCTTTAATTTTTTTGTGACCTGATAAGACATTTCTTGTACTTCTTGTGACTTTCTATTTAATAATTGGGCATCATCATTGGTGTAATTTTATAATTTTGAAAGTTTTAAAACCTGGACTATGTCTTTATATATTTATATCTTTCTACCAAGTGTCATGGGGGAAGTTTCTCTGATTATAATTGAATCGAACAAAATTGTTTGGAACTAAAGAGATAGGAAATGAGGAGTCAGAAGAAAGGCAGTAGGAAAAAAACACGTGGGTTGGTGAGAGGAGGGTGAAGGAGTTTGCCTCGGGTGGATAAGAAAGAGTGAGGAAGAAAACTAAGTTATCCCTGGAAGTTCTTGTACAGATCAAATTATGTAGGGGATTGGAAAGAACCTGAACTTCAACACCTTGGTTTGAAGCACGTGACTTCCTGGAAATTTGGTATCCTTATTTGTAGAATGAGAATTGTAATTTATTCATTATTAGAGTCTGTGTATTTGATTAATGAACTAATTACTCATTTAGTTAATTGTTACAGAAAGCTCAATTTTGACTCAATGCCTAGTATTTGAGGGAGAGCTTTCATAGATATGGAGACACTTTTCCTAATAAAATTTATCCAAAATAAGTAGACATATAAGAACAAAAATACGAATGAAAAGATATAGCTAAAATGTATCACGTTTCTTACCTGTCAAGCATTGTGGTAAGCATTTCATGTAAATATACTTTTAATCCTCATAATAGTTCTATCCTCGTCTTTGCTTTGAGTATGAGGAAACTGAGGCACTAGGAGTTCAAACAATTACTCAAAATGACACTACAGATAAGAGCTAAACCTGGGATTCAAATCCAGGTCAGTTAGTCTTAGTCTTGGGCGCTACCCTCACTGCCATGCAGAGACAAATGCTGAGATTAATTTCCTTCACCCTAGAAAAGTCGTGGCGAAAGTACCTTTTGCAAAAATTGTTTCTCTAAAATACCCAGCTGAAACAAACACAGTTGGTAGTATTAGCCAAAGCCCTAATTAAAAGGAGACTTTGTTATCCCCTGCTGAGTATCAAATTATAAACGTTATAAAACAGTATGTGGAAATTCATCGAATATAGTTTGAAGCCCTTTTGCTTTCCCCAATTTAGGTACAATAACCTTACATCAAATTAGGTCTGCAAGGAAAAGAGACCTAGCTGTTCCTAAAGTATGACTTCCTTGGGATATAAATCTAAATGCAATTCTATTTTAAATACACAATGATCCAAAAGGTTTTGTACTCAACAGGGAGTTTTGGCCATCAAATGAATGGCTAAAACTATCAAAGGAAAGATGTGCACTCAGAAAATCCTTGCAATCGCAAATAAGGCAAACACTGGTATCTTTACTCAGGAGTTGTACACAACAGACAATACCAACAAAAACTTCAATAGAGACTTTCACCTTAACACTATTTTCATATTTTTGTCTCCATCCCTCTGATGTTTATCTAATCTAATACAGATGCTCCCAACAGTCATCGCATTCCAGAAAGTGGCCAAAGATAATCTATGTGGTAAACAATCATGAGTGGTCTATTTGGCGGAGTAAATACTTTTATTTATGCTGTTCTTGATTTTTCCTTCCACACAGTGTCTCTATTCAGTCTCAGCAGAAGGTTTATAGTCTTAGCTCTTGCAAAAAATACTTAGGAGCTAATCTGTGATAATAATAGCTTTGTTATCTTATACCACTGGAGTTAGTACTGGTTTTGCAAAGTAGGAGAGCAGGACTGGACCCCAACATTCTTGAAGTTTAGCATCTGATTTCTCCCACCAGCAGTTCCAGTCTGGGAATATCCACTTGATTCCGGGATATGATGAATGTTCTGGCTTCTAATCTGTCTTCTACTCTGTTGTTGCATGTGCACAATTAACAAAATGACACCAGCAAAGGATTCTGCAGTGTTCCTGGTCTGGGCTGGATGTCTAAGGTAGAAATCAGATTGCCAAGCATCTTAGTCTGTTCAGACTGATCTAACAAAATGCCATAAACTGGGTGGTTTATGAATAACAGAAATTTATTTCTCACAGTTCTGATGTCTTGGAAATCCAAAATAAGACACTGGAAGATTGGTGTATGGTGAGTGCCCACTTTCTGGTTCATAGACAGCTGTCTTGCTATAACCTCATGTGATGGAAGGAGAAAGAAATTTTCCTGGTCTCTTTTGTAAGGGCACTAGTCCTGTTGGAGGAGGGTCTATACTCCTGGCCTAATAAATTTCCAAAGGCCCCACTTCCAAATACTGTCACACTGGGGATTAAGTTTTAAACTATGATTTGGTTAAAATATTTAATCTGTAGTGTGTGCAGATTAGTCACTAATGCACAGGCATTGCACTATGCCCTGACTATAAACTAGGAAGTGAGGCCAAAACTTAGAACGTGAATTTGGGCCTCAGCCTCTGTCCCAAAGGAAGAATCTGTTGAGCCTCTTGCTCTTTCATCTTGTTTTTAATCCTTAGAATCTGACCTAGTCAAGACACTCAAGTCCATGTCAGTTTATGTTTTGACTTTATGTGCTTGACAAAATAATACATAATTCTATATTGATTCTACTCCATGATATATTTTTAGCTAAAGTAACAATTGTTATGATTGGAAGATTACTTCATGTTAGACAGAGATAATTCTGAGCTCATCATCAACATTGCCAAGTTAGCATCTCACAAAACATTCCCCCTTCTTACTCTAAGTACATAGGTACCGTGTATAAGGGCCTCCACCCTAAGTTCTGCAGAGTGCAGCAGAAAGATTCTCACAGCCACTATTGGACAGTGAGATTCCATAAACATATCTGGTTAAAATCATAAATATAAAAACTATTACCTCTATGACATTTCCTCCTTCCTCTAATTTTTTTTTTGTTTCTTTCCCTTTCCCCCTTTTTTCTTTCCTGCCTCTCTCCCTTCTTTCCTTCTTTCCTTTCTCTTTTGCTTTCTACTTTCCTTCCTAATATGCCCTCCTCCTTTTTCACTCAATAATGTGGTAATTTTCGCAGCCAAATAGTTGGCAATATGCCAGTGGCTCAGGTACCGTGCTGAGTATTACAGATTCAATAATCAGGAAAAAAATCCCTGTTCTTCTATATTCTAGATCTAGTGGGAGAGACAGAAATTCAGCTAATATTATACAAACATAAGCATTCGAGTGCAAGTGTCTTTATGATAAAATGTCTTTTTTTCCTTTGGGTAAACACCTAGTAGTGGGACCATAGGATCCAAAGGTAGGTCTATTTTTAGATCTTTGAGGAATTTGCACTTTCCATAGCGGTTGTAGTAGTCTACAGTCCACCAACTGTGTGTGAGTGCTCCTTTCTCTCCATATTCATACCAGCATCCGTTGCTTTGGGACTTTCTGATGTCAACCATTCTCACTGGGGCTTGTTGATATCTGAATGTGGTTTTGATTTGCATTTCCCTGAAGATTAGAGATGATGAGCATTTTTTTCATGTGTTTGTTGGCCATTAGTCTATTTTCTTAAGAAAACTTTATGTTCATGCCTCTCACCCAATTTTTAATGGGGTTGTTTAATCTTTTCCTGGAACTAGTTGATCAACACTTCTAAGCTTGTATGGAAGCAAAACTCAATGAAATTCAAGAAGGGAGGAGGGGAGGAGGAGAATGGGTAAGTGGCCACCTAGTAGGTACACTGCACGGGTGTAGTGCACACTTTCTGGGTGGAGGACACACCTATGACTATGCCTTTAACCTTACACAAGCAACTATGTAACCAAAACATATGTACCCCCATAATCTGAAATTTATTTCAGAAATAAATAAAAATGCCTGGCCCTAGAAAAAGTCCAATGGATCGCTCATGTACCAGAAATACTGGAATAGCCTTCTATCTCAAGTATCGAGGATTGATTTTCTACATGAAAATTAAAAAAATATAGATTTAGAATCCAGTGACTGAGCAGCCTAAAGGCAGGGACTGAGACGCTTTGCAGCCTTAGCCCTCAGGCACATTGGGTGAGACCGGTTTTGGCACACTGGGTAAGTGGATAGCACACTTAAGGAGTGATCCCAGCCACAAGCACTTTACTGGGAAAGTTTCTGCTTAGCCCAAGTTAGCAATTTAAAGTGTCTTCTAAGCAGGCTGAGAAGGATT
>CAUYRH010144226.1:0-15809 GCA_963574655.1 Perodicticus potto
CTGTAGTCCCAGCTACTTGGGAGGCGGAGGCAAGAGACTCGCTTGAGCCCAGGAATTGGAGATTGCTGTGAGCTGTGATGCCACAGCACTCTATCCAGGGTGACAGCTTGAGGCTCTGTCTCAAAAAAAAAAAAAAAAAAATCAATTAGTAAAATAGGCAAGTATTTCTGAAAATTGCTTAAAATAGCCACTGATCGTGCATTTTAATAATGTGAGCTCCCAAGAGCATGAAGGGCAATTGTCTTGTACATTTTTTCATCTCTAGATTCATAGCTTACTGAATGAGTGAATATGTGTATATCAGGGAAAAAATCATGCCCATGGTTGCCATTCTGATAGATCACAGAAACACCACTCGTTGTAGTTAGGGTGCATAATGCCTATTGCATAGGCATGGGAGTGGGATTCAAAATCGATAAATTAGTAGAGTGCATTCAATGCCCTTACCTCTCACCCCTCTTTTATGTCAGGCTTAGAGAAGCTGCACACCTCATGGCCACAGTTTCAGTGAAACAGGGGCTCTACCCCATGAGGCTCTCAGAATGAAGGAAGGGACAATCCCTGTTGTTATGAAACAATTAAAACTCCTTGACTGAGGAGGTGCCTCATTGGAGATGAAGAGGGGGAATGCAGGAAATTAGTGACTGCGTAACAAATATATATATATATATATTTTTTTTTTTTTTGGTAGAAACAGTCTCACTTTATCATCCTCTGTAGAGTTCAGTGATGTCACAGCTCACAGAAACCTCCAACTCCTGGGCTTAGGCGATTCTCTTGCCTCAGCCTCCCAAGTAACTGGGACTACAGGCACCCGCCATAACACCCGGCTATTTTTCTGTTTAGCAGTTCAGCCAAGGCTGGGTTTGTACCCGCCACCTTCGGTATATGGGGCTGGTACCCTACTCACTGACCACAGGCGCTGCCCTGCATAACCTATTTTTAAATAACTTAATAGCCATATATTCGCAACCATACAGCTGAACTATTGAAAGTGTCCAATTCAGTGGTTTTAGTTTACACAGAGTTTTGTGTCCTTGAGCTAAGGCTTATCTGTGGAGTTAAGTCTCAGCTAATCTACTCAACACACGCGCGCATGTCTGTAGAAAAATGGAGAGAGAGAATATTTGTGTGCATGTGTGATGGGGGAAGGTAACACAAGCCATCAGGGCACCCAGATATGTCATTCTTCAATAGTGCTGGAAAATCCTTTTATAAAATCTGCACTTTTTTTCTATATTTTCCAGCATGTGTGATGGGGGAAGGTAACACAAGCCATCAGGGCACCCAGATATGTCATTCTTCAATAGTGCTGGAAATATCCTTTTATAAAATCTGCACTTTTTTTCTATGATCTCTCTGAAACATATTTTATTTGAAGATACTGCCTGAAGTTTTATGTGAAGCTATGGGGAAAGTTACATATGTCAGTGTTACATGTGACAAATGAATTATGTTAAAATTTTCAGCAAAAAGGTTCCCAACGTTCAAGTCATTTAATGATTTATGGCCTTTATCTACAACCTACAGTTGCCTTGCCACAAGTAGGGGAGCCTCAACCGTCTTATAAAAGTATAAACATAGCTGTTTAAGAGCCTGGAGAAAAGAGGCCCAAAGAAACCCGCCTTTTAGAAAATAACATAATAACAGATCCCAGAAGGTAGCTTAAACATTTTCATTGTCTATTTTTGTGTTTAAATACCACAGCATTATGCAGAAGGTGTGCATGGGTGCATGTGTGTGTACATACGTGTACAGATCTGTATTTATGTGTATATATTTAAATGAGAAACTGTCAAATTCTTCAAAGGGGTCTTAAATAAATATACACACAATTAGTATAATGTTTTAGCCATAATATATAAATATAGGGCATGTAACAAAAAACTATAAAATCTGCATACGTAATAATAGAATATATGTCTTTTTAATTTTAAATTTTAATTGAGGAGGCTAGTTCATTGCCACATGTTTTTTTCTGTCAATTATTTCAGATCTTTTCCCATCTGAAAATCTTCAGATTTTCTGGAGTAAATAAAAGTATGGCTTCCGATTAAAGCAATTATTATTGTCCACGTTAAAAAGACTTATCTGGGCAGGATCTAATTTCAGTGAGCAGAGTTCTGTGTGGTTGGTAACACTGAGATGTGCACCTTGACCTTGGACGTCACGGGCGGGAGACGTGGTCTAGTGCAGCCCGCAGCCAGAGCAGAAAGGAGGGCCAGACACGAGTCGGTGAGAGGGACGGTGCTGCGAGGAGAGGAGAATGAAAATGAAATGGAATAAGGCAGTTGGGCACAGGACAAATCCAAAAGCAAATCTGAGGGCAAGGCACAGAAAACGGTGTGTGATTCTGCTGCTGCCAAAGAGGCTCTGAGGCAGGGCCAGCAGCAGCGGCCACAGCAGGACCTGGACTCTGACATATGTCCGTGTCAGCGCCTGACAGAGGGCAAAGACTGCAGGGTCAGGAGGGAAGGATGACCTGAGGGGCCAGTTCCCGGCCAGAGCTCAGCCCAAACCACTTCCCTCCTGTTTTACAGCAACCCTTGAGGGGCCTGGTCTGGGCTCCTTTCCCTACCCTCCTTTCCGTACAGAAATAAAGAAAAAAAGTGTCTTTATAAGAAGCTTGCCTGAGGGATTATGTTTAAAAAAACACAAATAATTAAAAACATAATATTGAAACATTTTTCTCTTCTCTGTTTCTTGGCTATTATTAGGCCATTAAAAAAACTTGTAAAACATAAATTGTTTAATCTAGGGACAAAATGTAGCACAAAGGCATACAATTCTGCCTTATTCCCTCGTAATCATTGCAGGGTAGAAACCTTGGAAATAACAGTGTGGAGAGAGAGCTTCATGCCCATGACCCTGGGAAGGGAGCAGTGGGGGTTCACTCAGGACACAACCTGCAAAGAATCCCGCGCTGGAACTCACTTCGCTTTCCCGGAACCTAACAGTCAGAAGGAACACGTTCTGCTGCACAAGTTTCCATCTCCTCACTTATCCCTTTGGTCAGAATTTTCTTTTAGTGTTTTGCTCTATTAACGTATATTCATCCTGATGATGATTCCCGTGTAAAAAGGGAGGAAGTTTTATGTGTGTACGAGACAGCTACACAGCAGCATGACCTACGTATTCAATTAGTAATGCATTTATGAAGATTTCGGCACTGCTTCAGCCCTTCTGCTTTTCCAGCTGTCAACTTTTCCAGCTCCTCCCTTGATACACCACAATTTTTTCCCTGCCAGAGCCTGACCTTGGCCTTAAATGTTTCCACAGTGACCTGGAGCCAGCAGCTCACGCTGGGCAGGAAACGAGACCTCCATACCACAGCTTGGATAAACCCGTCTTATAAAATACTCCTGTATCCCTCCACTTCGGGAGTATTATGCAAACCAGTGTCCGGACGTACATGCAATGCTTAGTATTTCTAAAAAGGTAGATTTTATGCTCTAAACAAATTATTTTCAAGTGACCCTTTTGAAAAACTCTCCATTTTCTTTCCTATGTCCCAAGGATTATATAATATAAGGGGATGGAAAGATACAAATATTTTTCCAATGAAAAAGAGCTGAACTCTTTACAACTTTATAAGGAAATTACTTCTCCTTGGTAGTTATGATCAGGATAAAATAATAAAAGTCATAGGGGAAAATTTTTAATTAGGAAGTTCTTTCCTCAAAATGGGAAAAAGCCAAAAATCAGATTTTTATCTGATAAGTGAAAATTTTATCGTGCAATGCTTCTTTAAATTTTTTTAGAAAGAAACTTACTGCTATGCCTAATATTTCCTAAAATCAACTTATCTCATGAAGATTTTGAATCTAAAGACATAATACATTTATGATGAAACTTCTTTTGGCCTAGAAGGAATTCTCAGATACTTTGGAAGCAATGGAAAATTAACTTGTGTTTTTTCCCATCGTGTGATGAATATTTATAGCTTACAAAGTGAAGAACAAAATCATATTTTGGATCTTTAAGACCTGACATAGCAAAAAGCTAATTTGCTTTGAGGCCCTTTGATGCATTTAATTTAACTTATTGGAAGCAAATTCACGTGAAGTGATAAAATTATTATTAAAATGGAAATATAAGAAAAGGAATGAATCAAATCAACAGAGGGGGGATGTGGCTGATTACTGCAGTTCATAGGATAATTCCCACTTGCATCATATTAAATCTAATTGTTAGCAGACAAATGATGAAGAATATTGTTCTTGCTTTGTGACAGAAAGAAAGACAAGGGGAGGAAAAACACAGAAAACAAACAAAAAAGCCAGAAGTTCAGTAGGATAAATTAAACTCATAATGGAAACCAAAAGGGACTTCTTAAGAAGACATTGCCTCTTTGCATTCTCAAAGAAAACTTGTGAAATGAACATTCTGCGGTTTAGAGAACTGATTGTAGCTTGAAAGGGATTTATAGTCAACTAAAACATTAATATCTGCATGATACTGTTTTTCTCTGTCCTAGATGATACTTTAGCTGAGAACCTAGAGCAATGGTAGAGTCAAGTTTTACTAATCAATGGCAATCTCTATGAAAATGGTAATCTCTGCAATATACATTTATATATATATATGTATATACGCATAAATATATTTTACTGACTGTGATGAGTGGGCAAAGTAGTAGAACTTAGATATAACTGACTACTTGTTGAATGCCAGGACATTAATTTCGTGTATCTACTTATTGCCATATTTTCAAACTGCAGTGAAATAAATACATTCATTTTTCATTTTTTAAAAATTTTTTGCAACTTTTTTTCCAAAGGAAACTTCAAAATATACAGAAGAAAGTAGGAATTATTTTGAATATTATACATTTTTTAGTCTGAATAACCGTTCTTATTAAGTAGAGTCTTATAATTTTTTTCAAAATTTACATTTTCCCAGTTGGAGCTTTCTGTTTTTCTCTATTCTTAGTGATGCTATGTTCGTCTAAACTTCCAGAATCTTTCCTCTGGACTATGACTGTAATAGTCTAACACTTTTCCTCATTCCTGTCTTCTTCCTATTTATTGCTTAAAACAACAGCCTTCAAGACATTAAAAAGAAATGTACAAAATCTGACTCTTCCACCCCTGATAATGTTGTAGAAAGAGTACAGTGTGAGATAGCCTTTTAAATCGAAAGGAAAAATAAAACAATCGTGATAAGCAAAAATGCGTAATGATAGCTTTTGACAGTAGAGCCTATCAGTTATTCTGAAGGTTTCTCACTTTGGAAAATAGGAATGGTGGGCTGTGCCTAAAGTCTCAGCGACTCGGGAGGCTGCAGGAAGGAGGATTGCTCGAGCCCAGGAGTTTGCAGAGATAGTGTGACGTGATTGCGCCTGTGACCAGCCACTGCGCTCCAGCCTGGGAGCATGCATCGTGAGACTCCATCTCTTACCAAAAACACAGAACACAAAAACTAGAAAACTAGATCCTCTATAAAACAGAGGGTCACACTGTTGCTTAGATAAAACAGGACTGAGATTCTGAAATTGCTGGAAAATGGAAATCCCAGTTCTCTCACCTCATTCCCTGAGGTCCATGGTACAGAGAGGGAGGTGAGTAGAAAACTGAAAAATAAAACTGTTTTGAGAGAAAATGAGTTAGAGTAGATTGTTAATGGGCCCTAGAAATGAATGCATTTTTATCTGCAATGTATAAACAACTCTCAAGAAAGGAAAAGAAAGTAAACCATAGAATTTTAGCAGGAAAGAGCACAGGAATGGTCTGCAAACATGTAAAATGGCATTCAACATCACTAGAAATTAGGAAAACATAAGTAAAATTCACAAGATGACACTTGGCGGGATGGGATTGACCAAAGATTTGTAATCACATGAATTGAGAGATGCCTATATACTGGGCTGCTGAGAGCGTAAACACCACCACCTTGGCCAGTGGGGCTGGGGGCGAGCTTTTCTTCTCTCAGACCTTGACCTCTTTGGTGCAGAAAGACACGGTATCAGTGTTTATGTAAACTGGTGTGGCTGCTTTGGAAAAGCTTGGTCTTGTCTTTGAAAGTTGAATAACAACTTACTCTACAACTCGGAAATTTCACATTCTATGAAGGCTGTTTTATGTTATGACATAGAAAATGGTATGGAGCGTACCAAGGTAACGCATGAGACAGTCCCCAGGAGGAAGCAGCATTCTGACCTTCTCTTTCGGCTGTCACACTCTCCATGAGAAACTGACTACCAAAAGCAGTGGCCTCATTCATCTGGGTGTAGATTAAAATTTAGTCCCACAAAAGCTAAATATTATTTTGCAATTGTGTGTTTATTTTAACTCAAATGATTGGCTTTCACCATGAAGTATCTTTAAGCATCACTCGGTTGTGATTTTGAAGTCACTCAGTTTCAGAAGCTGTGCAGAAGATAAAAGGGCTTAGACTGTGATAGTTTGGTTATCCTGATTTCCAAAAAAACAGAAATGAGGAGGGGAAGTAATAAAAAGCATATTAAAGAAGGTATTTTAAGGGGAAAACATATAAATTAGAAAAAGGGGGCTGCGCCTATGGCTCATCGAGTAGGGTGCCGGCCTCATATACCGAAAGTGGCAGGTTCAAACCTGGCCTCGGGGAACTGCAAAACAGAAAAATAGCCGGCCACTGTCGCAGACGCCTGTAGTCCCAGCTACTTGGGACGCTGAGGCAAGAGAATGGCCTAAGCCCAGGAGTAGGAGGTTGCTGTGAGCTGTGACGCCACGGCACTCTACCCAGGGCAATAAAGTGAGACTCTGTATCTACAAAAAAAAAAAAAAAAATTAGAAAAAGGATAAATTCACCAATAATGAAGGAAATTCGTAAGTGTTTCCAAAACAAGGACAAGAAAGGAAAAAAAAAATCAATTGCAAAGGACGAATCCTACTTTAAAGTCACTCAGTTTTCCCTGATAATTAATTTTAGGATTGGTAATGTATTCCTAATATATTTTGAAGTGGTTCTAAAGACAAACATGTTCTAGAGAGAAGGGATTTAGCAAGGATTTGGGACTTTGGTAAACAGACCTAACACCACTGGTTCTCTGATTATCACTCTGTGGGCTTATTTGCGATGTGGGTACATTACCAAACTGCTGTCAGAGGTCAATATGTGAATTTTTCTGAAATTTAGAACAAAATATTCTTGCCAACTATCATTAGTGAGATTTCCAGAGTTCTGACTTCATTAAACATTTTACTGTCATGACCTCTTTAAAAAGTCTTTTGACTTCTGGAGATTATGTTTCCAGTTTGGGTGATTGCTAATGACTGGTCTGTTCTTCAAAGAAGAGAAATAGTAGGGTATTATGGGCTTATTTTATATTCAGTGAAGTCTTTAAATAGTTTGAACTTGAAATGAGTTTTTGAAAGTATGGAGAAATGAATATGTTCAGACCAGATAGACAAGAGTCAAAACGTACAATAATAAAAAATAAAGGGAATGGATTATTTTAAGTCTGCTTCTATTGGACTTAGTAGTTTTCTACGCAAGAAGAAAAGTGATTAATTATCTTTGAAGGCTAATTTAGGATGAAGAAAGGGAGTCTCCCAGTTCTGTCACCATTTTGCCATGGTCCAGAGACTGAGGACTCCATTCTGGAACCAGTTTGATAGAGAAAGTCATCACCTTTTAGCAGGCGGGACTTCCACATTCCCATGGACTGACTTTTTAACACAACAGAAGTTGTAAGACGTACATGACTTATAAAGCTAGAAACTCAAGTGACTATAGGAGAAAAGAAGATGGAAATTGGGAGCTTGTCAGCTCGCGTTCTTTTCTTGCTAAGTAATTGCTGCTATTTTTGGTCCATGCTTGAACTTTCCTTAACTCCTCCAGGCCTTGAGAAGCAGTCCGTCCTTCCTGTGTCCTTTCTAACTCTTGATTACAGATGTGCCAACAATTCCACAGCTCCACCTTCGTGGTTCTTTGTGATCATGGTTTAAAGTTCATTTCCATTATCAATATTTATAGGGCACTTGTTATGGCTCATACATTTTTAGGTACCTAAAACTATAACAGTGATCCAGACACCAATGGCCACTACCTTTACGGTGCTTATCGTATTGCTTTTTGTATAAATGTTAAATATGAGGAGTGTGTGTTCATGGCTAATAAAAATACAGCATCTTGGGTAATTCTTACACTTGTAAACCGCTTTTGGAAATGTATACCAAATCCCAAAGTGTCTTTTGAAAAATAAACCAAAAAATTAGACCAGATTAGTCAATAGTTGAACACTAATGTGATGATCAAGGACTAAACCAAAAATCAGTTCAGAACAATTTATTCAATACCCAGATAGTATTATGACTTACGACGCATTGGGCATTATCTTCAAACTTAGAGATGAGTAGGGTGGTATTGACCATTTTGTACTTACATATATTTTGAGTTGAAAGGAAGCCTCTAATTAAAAGAGAAAGAAGCAGGGGAAGGAAGACCCAAGCTGAGGCCTTGCTAACGTCACATACCTGGTTAGTGGCAGAAGCAGAAATCACTTTTCTGGACTGGACTCTTTCCCTGGGCTCCTCCCACTGCACTTTGTAAGTTCGTTGTTTCCACGGACCACTTAGTAGGAAATCAGAGGCTGGGCACCATTTCTAATTTATTTAAAATAAATCTTTGCATATATTCTGCAGGGACCAGGCTTGGATTGCAAAACTGAGCCCCAGACGCAACTTTTTAACGTTCCTTGCTCACGCGTGTGGGTGGAACGCTAATGACAGTAATGGACTAATGTTCTTGCACGTAAACATTTGGCTACTCACAGCATTAGGCGTCTTGTCAACACAGGGGATAAAATAATGGTGTAAAGATTTACTGTCAGGGATCTGGGCCAGTCTCAGGAGGATGCCAGCTCAAACCAGATAGATAGCCTGGCACGCTTAGGTCACCTGCGTTTACTCTGATGAATGTGTGCGGTTTCCCTCGTCTGCATCATTATATTGAGTTGTGTGGTTTTTGTAGCTCTTATAACTCACCCAGGAATGTATCTTCTATTGAGAGACAAGTAGCTGGATAGCTTGGCTTCCCAGAAGTAAATGATACAATTCACATGAAAGCAATTTGCAGTTAGGTAAAATGACATAAATATCAAGAATTAAAAGTAACATTATTTACATTATTAAATAGTGAACTAGTGAAAAACAAATACTTAAGAGTTTCATAGTTTGTGGTTTAAGCATTTGCTGAATTTAGTCCCTTGTATTGATTGGTTATATGATTTAATATTTATGTTGTGGCTTTTCAATGTATCAGTTTCTTGAATTATTTTGGTGTAAAGTTATAAGAAATAATGTCTCTGGCTTATAGTAGAAAGAGGTTTTTATAGAGTATTTTTGTACTTTACTGAGAGTTTGAATTATAAGTCACTTTTCTTGAGTTCAAAAGTGAGTTTGTTATGAAATCATATGACGACTAGAAACTTAGATGCATTTATGGGTATTTAGTTGAAAGATTAAATGAATCTATCATAAAACTAAATACTTTTAAAAGATCTCTCAGAAAAAGCTAGATAGCGCTTTACATACTACGTAAATTCATAAAAAAATCTGTCAGTATAGTATGTTATCTTACATATTATGTCATTATAAATTGATGTGAGTCATTTATACTAACCATATTTAATTTTTAAATACAAAATATATGATGGAATGCAATTTCTTTAAAACTCAAGTTTTTAAAAGGTGTATTAATGTGAATCTCACAGTCACTACCTAAAGTCATACCTTGTTTTTCCTACAAATACATTTTTGAAAAAAATTCATAATTAAAATATTTTTTAATACAAATGTATACACACATAGTTGATTTTGGGAAGAAGAAAACTGCCAGTTATAATTCTTGCTTGTGAATATAGTAAATAATCCATCACTCTGAAAATTGTATTTTTAAATCAAATGAGAATAATGATGCCACTGTAATAAACCATTATTACAGTGTAATAATAAACAGGCATTGGAAAGTATATCACTAATTGATTCTTGCTTTATATATTAAGTCCTCTTAAAGATATCTAAATTGCCTTTACAATGGGAATTGTCTTTACAAAATTATGGCCGCTATATAGAGTCTTTTAAAAATTGTATTCTGTGATTTCCTCTTGATTAAATAAAATTTTATGTGGGGGTATTTTAATTGTGAAATGTCCCTCTCCTGTCTTCTCTGAGCATCTCTCTAGAAACAGGAGAAAATACATGATAGGTTTTGTTTGGGTGGTTTTCGTTGAAGCTTAGCAAGGTCATGCTTTTGTATTGTGTGTTATCAGACATAATTTCTCAAAAACAGATGGCAAACAGGCTGTGTTAGGAAATTTCTAATTTACTATCCTACACTAAAGACAAAGTGCTGAGTAAAACTGCAACCCTGTTGGGCACTAAAGCAACCTTCAATCATCCTGACCGGTTCTGATGCTTCAGCCTTTACGGGCTTTTGGCTGAAGGCCAAAGTTCACCCCTTCCCTGCCCCTTCCTTCCCATCTGCGGAGATCTCTGCTCACACACTCGCTCTGCGTCCAGACGGCTCTACCTGGCAAAGGAACTAAGCAAAGCTGTCTCCATCTTCATTACTCCTCATTTGATCTTCCAAATCACTGAATCATGAAAATTAGAAACAACAAAGAAGAAAGTAACCGGGTAAATAGAAAAACTAAAACTAGTGCAATGTGCTGTTTTTTTGTCATGTCTAATGCTCACTTTGGGCCCATATTTTAGAGTGAAATATGATGTGCATGGTACATGGATAGTACAAACTCCACATCTATATTAACGTTTACGATTCCTTTATTTATGCTTATGTGCTAACATTTTGACTCTAGAAAGCAATAATGATATAGCTATGCAAAATAATACCCTGGAACGTGGAAATCAATTTTGTTGAATTTATGAACTACTGGCAACGAAAGCATTGTCAGCCAAGGAAGAGCAGCGTCTATCTCTTCCTACACTTTAGGCAGGTGCTAGCAATCTAGCTCATTTTTACAAAAATTAGTGGGAAATTTCTTGGAAAATGTCAAAACGGTTTTCGTACAACTGCAGGCTTTAATCTACCAGTTATTAAATAACTAAAGAGCATGGCAACCAGGCTGCCGGGTGATGCTTTGGCCCTCCTCCCGTGGACAGTGTCAGCAGGTTGTGGAGGCAACAGCAAGAGAAGTGTCTTCAGTTGCCGGAACAGATGAAGGCTATGGAGGGAAACCTCCCAGGAGGCGGGAGGTGGTGCAGGAGGTAAAGACCTGGTTTCGGGAGCAGCCTCCAACTGGGATTTCTGTTTCCATGACAATGACGCAAGAGGAGGGTGAAAGGATTGCATGAGGGGAAAACACTGCTGATTTCTCAGGGACACCTAAGTGGTACCTTAATTTTATGAACGGAGAAGGTTTTGAGTGTGAGGACACAAACAAAACTTGCCCCAACAATCCAGCAGCTCGTGAGAATAAAGTTTGGGGATTTCATTCTGACTTTATCAATCTTGGGAAGACTGACAACTTTGAGCTGTCCCAAATTAGCCCTGTGGATGAGATTCCACTCACGTTGGATGTGCCACCACAGAACCAAGCACGTCAAGGAGCAAAGGCAGTGGCTGTCAAAACTGGTGGGCAGGAGGGAACACGCTTCACTGTTGCTCTAGCCTGCAGGGCAGATGGGGCAAAGTTGCCACCTGTGATCATCTTTAAAAGAAAAACGGTTCCAAAAGAAAAGATTTCAAGTGGAATTATTGTCCACATGCACAAAAAAGGAAGAATGAACCGAGAAGGCATGAAAATCGGGTTTAACAAAGTCTGGTCACGAAGGCCTGGAGCATTACCTAAAAACCCAGCTTTGCTTATTTCTATCACTTCAAAGCTCATGTTATACAAAGTGCAAAAGCAAACACAGCGGTCCTGAAAACCCCACTTGCTGTGATACAGACCAGGCTCACCAGCCACCTGCAGGCTCTTGGTGTATCAGTAAACGAGCTCTTCAGGGACCAGACGAAGAGAAAGTGGACCTTGCAAACGCAGCCAGCGGGTAATGGTTAAAACCTACTGGCAGGATCAAGAAAGCTTCCATCACCAGTTTTTGAGATTGGATCCTGAGATAGTGAAGTGGTGTCAAGAAGGAAGTGGTTGTGAAATTGTTTAAAAATGCAACATCCACAATGCTATGGACAGAGCTGAGGACCATGAAATTTCCTGGGATGAGGGAAGTGACTCTTCAGAAGACACCTGTAATGCAGGACTTGAAGGCCATAGTTCTGCTATTGACAGTGGCTAAGAGCTCTTGGCCTTCTATGATGTGTAAATGTTGTAAGTTTGTTACCAGTATTTCTCATACCTTGAATCTGTTCTTGTGTTTTGTAATTATTGTTACATAACACTTCTACACCATTGTAAATTAAAAAATGCTAAAATTCCTTTATAATGAGAAAAACAAGTGGCTAAATAGAAACAAAAAAATATTGAATTAAGGAGAATGATTTTCCTCTCCTCTCTCGCTCTTCCTCTGTCCCCCTCTCTCTCTCTTTCTCTTCCCTGCTCCTTAATGCTGCTCTGTAGCATCCCCCACCAATAAAGACCTTTTGTATAAACAAAAAAAAAAAAAAAAAGAAGAAGAAGAATGATTTTCTTAAAGTTTGGGGAAAAAATGTGGTGCACATGATACATGGGAGTATATTATATGTGGCAAAATATGGTTCTGGACCCTTGGAAACTGCTCAGTACTAGGAATTGTCATTGATCCACATCAAATTCACCAAACAAAACTGAAACAATTTACTTCCACATTTTACTAACTGGCCACTTGTAAGCCCAAGATTTTATCTTTCCCCAGGCTGGATAACTCTGATTTCTTGAGCCCTGAGGGGCAGTGGTTTAACACGTGTAGCAATTTGATCAAGAAAACACAAAGGGCAGATGTTGTTAAATGAGTTGAGGAGATTTTGCCGATGCCTTCCCAGATCTTTCCTGTGAGCTGATGATTAAAATATGTCAACATTGACAAAAGATTCCTGAAATATTTTCCTTCATTACTGTCTTCAAAAAGCAAATCACAAACACCCTAATCAATTAATATTTACTACTAGACTGCTTGCCCAAGAGACGGAATTAAAACAGAAAATAAAAGCATTGTGGTTCTTTATGTCAATATTCAAAAAGCTTCAACCATTTCCCACATCCCTTGGGGGGGGGAAGCATATTTTGACACTGAAGCTCCAAAAAAAGCATATTTTGACATTGAAGCTCCAAAAACCTCTATCTTTTGTTTTTCTATCTTATTTCACCCTTGTCTCATATAGTATCCCATACAAGTATTTCCTTGTCTGGGTGTGTGTGTGTAAATCTGTATAAACTTACAACTATAAAATGTTCCCCACAGCCTCCCTTGGGAGGCTTGACTTCTTACCAGAAAATTGTCCTTAATTATTCCAACTGGGAGGTGGCATGTTTTGCTCTTGAATTCCTATCCTCTGGGTTACTGACGTGGCTTTCCATCCGATGTCTTCAGCGCTGCTTCACGTATTTGTGTTGTGGCTTTGTACTGATATTTAAAGTCTGCTTCATGTATTCAACTTACTGGGTGAGTCCGTCACAGCTTTCCCACTAGTTTATGAGCTTCCGGGGAGAAGGGCCTGGGTCTTCTCTACCTGCCGCCTTAGGTGCCTGGTGGGGCATGTTGTTATAATACTGGAAGCTGCTTCATAAGCAACGGGGTTCTGGATTGCTCTGTATCTCTCCAGCCCCTTTCTCTCTCTGCTGTTCTGTGTCAGTCTCTCTCTCTCTCTCTCTCTCTCTCTCCCTCTCCCTCTCTGTCTCTGTCTCACCCCTATCTTTTAGGTGAACACAAAATTTTGACTTCTCTCAGATTTTGAACTTCTTAACTTTGAATACTTACTTTGATCTCTGAATTACTATTTGCTATAATGCTATTTTTTTTTTTCTTTAGACAGATTCTCACTCTGTTGCCCTGGGTAGAGCTCTGTGGCGTCACAGCTCACAACCACCTCAAACTCTTGGGCTAAGGCCATCCTCTTGCCTCAGCCTCCTCAGTAGCTGGGACAGTGGGAGCCTACCACAGTGCCTGGCTAGTGTTCTCCACTTTTAGTAGAGAGGGTCTCTATCTTGCTCAGGCTGGTCACAAACTCCTGAGCTCAGGCGAGCCACCTGCCTGCCTCAGCCTCCCAGAGTGCTGAGATGACAGGCCTGAGCCAGCGCTCCCGGCTCCGGTTTGTTTTTGGATCCTGTTCCTCTGCGCTGGCCGCAGACCTCCAGTCCAATTCATAAAACTATGTAAATGCAACATTTTATCAGAAAGACTCCTGCATTTAGTTCTATGAGCTATATATCTACCCTATTGATAATTTTCACTGTCGTGAAGAGTCCATTTTTAAAAGTAGTGATTTGTTTAAAAAAACACTTTTAGACTACAAACTATCTAGGAATTTCAATTTTCCCAGACATCAGCTACAACAAAAACAAATGTAGTAAACATAATTCTTTGTCAAAATTAACTCATTTAAAAGTTAAACAATGCCAAATACTAACAAATCAAGCATTTCTACATATAAACATGCACAATAAATGTAATATTTAAAATAATTTTTAAATTTCTAAACTTTTGACTAGTAAGAGATTGAAAAGATCAGGAGAGAGGGGGTCATGAACTTGAGAGTAATGTTAAGACCAGCAACTCACGGCTTGGAACAGGCTAGATTTGCAAACATTGTGTTGTGCGGCCTGCTTTGGGGTTTCCTATTCAACATTCCATTAAGATCCTGAATGAAGGCGTAGAATGGCAGCCTGTTTCATTTACAAATGGTGAAGACAAAATAATGAATAACAGACACTATCTTGAGAGTTTAGAATTCTGAACTGATGTTTTGGTGTTTGACTGGAATCTTAATGGAAGTTTTGCATGCCATGTAACTACTGTAGAAAGCAAATACATTCAAAGTTGGCATTAACGGAAGGAGGAGAGTGTGCAGGTATCAGGAATATTAGCTCTTTTTATTTGGAGTCTGTTATTATTTGACCACATCTGGAATGTTTTATTTCTACACTGGTGTTTTGAGAGCCACAGGAACAGGAGATAATGGTAGGAGGAGGATGGTCATAAAAATGCAAGGTTTGCAATAGATGTTTTGTGAGAAACACTGGGTAAACGAGGGGTGTGTAGTCTGAAGAAGAGAAGGCTGAGGGGAGATGCGGGGTACACCGATAAGAGTCCTTCCTAGTTAGAGCATCTAGGAGTCAGTTGTGAAGTCTGAGCCTCGTGTGATAGATCTAATGATCTAGTGATGAGGTGCGATGGGGACGCAGAAAACTGGGCCACACTGCAGAATGTGAAGAATGTAGCACTAGAGATAGTGTGCAGTCAGGAAAACAAACGCATGAAAGGGGCGGAGTAATCCAGGGAAAGAGGGAACAAGTGTTATAGGTGGAGACCAGGAAGTTGCTACAATCCTCAGGCTGGAGCCTAGAACCTCCTTGTGCCCTGCAGCCTGTAAGCCGGAGCCACTTCCCCTGCTCCAGGCAGAGACAGCAGAGCTGGCCATGCTGCTCACCTCCCGGTACTCACCCCTGCTGCAGGCAGAGACAGCAGAGCCGGCCATGCTGCTGACCTCCCGGTACTCACCCCTGCTGCAGGCAGAGACAGCAGAGCTGGCCATGCTGCTGACCTCCCGGTACTCACCCCTGCTGCTCCAGGCAGAGACAGCAGAGCTGGCCATGCTGCTGACCTCCCGGTACTCACCCCTGCTGCAGGCAGAGACAGCAGAGCTGGCCATGCTGCAGAACTCCCGGTACTCACCCCTGCTCCAGGTAGAGACAGCAGAGCTGGCCATGCTGC
>CAUYRH010144227.1:0-12598 GCA_963574655.1 Perodicticus potto
AATCTCTCCCACTACCAGGAGCTTTGGTGTTTTCTGTATTCTTTTCTGTAAATCAATTCTGTCTTATCACGGACGGGTGGGGGGGGAATAATGTAATGAAGAATAATAAAATACATGTATTTAAAAAAAAAAAAAGAAAAAAGGATTATTTTAAAGAAAATTGACGCTAAAAATGCAAGAAGGAATGTGTTGCATTTATAAGCTAGGGTTCTCTTGTAATATTTAAACTTAAACACAACCTAATATTTAAATTTAAACACAACTGAATCTTCATTATAAATAGGCTCAGATTGAAATGTAACTCCACATTTTCCATATAGTTCAGGGTTATTTCCATACTTGTATTAGAATTACGCCTTCTTATTTGCTAAGATTTTAGTACTGAATATACTATTTCTCCAATTTTAGCATTTGTTCATTCCTCATGCAGAATCTCCGGAATACAAAGAAGGTCATACATTATAATGATATAATTATTCCAAATTCAGATTGGAATAAACAGATCTTTGGTATTAGTGCTTTATTTTCCATCACATATACTATACTTGGCTAGAACAATTCCATAAACATAAATTATTTTTCTCAAGTTGGTAAAACAATAGTGTCTAATGCAATGTGGTAAGGTAAGCATAAATATTTAACTACTAGTCAACAGTGTAAAATGCTGTCACAGTGAAGGGAAGAATCTTAGAATCATTTTAAAGGTATTGATACTGACCCAAGGTTAAGATTACTGACTTGGGGTTTTTATTTGCTCGTTTGTTTTTACATTTCCATTTGATTCATTGCCATTTATAGACATATTAAAGAACCTAGACCATGTTAAGATAACAAGAGCAGCATTAGCATTTCAGAAATATATGGCATCCCTAACATCTGCATTTTTCCCAGCACTGAAAAGCTCACATGGGCACCCACACGCAACATAAAGAAGAATGAGACCGACTTTGTTACTATCACTGGGGAGATGGCAAAAATAGTTCCATGAAGAAAGAAAATGGTTGTCACTTAAAATATGCAGCATCTAAGGCAAGGAAAAACATTGAATAAAATGCACCAGAGGCATACTTTTAACCTTATGTATGCTCAAACCACTACTCACTTTACTGCCGCTAGGTGCAGTCAAGTCTGTATTCATTTCTGAGTAAAAAACGTTTATATTTTTAAAAATAGACATAAACATATTTTTCGTTATAAATATGTTGGAAAATGGTTTGTTAAGAGATACCAGTAAAGAAATGCAATGAAGATATTAGTACTTTTAGCACAGAATCAATTATAACTACTCCTTTAGATATTCCTTATGTTTGAAAGACAGTATTTTCCCTAAACTTTAGTAATGCCTTCCCCTTCTTGTTTTTTTTTTTTTTTTTTTTTTTTTTGAGACAGAGTCTCACTTTGCCACCCTCAGTGGAGTGCTGTGGCATCACAGCTCACAGCAACCTGTTGGGCTTAAGTAATTCTCTTGCCTCAGCCTCACAAGTAGCTGGGCGTAGCTGTAGGCGTCGTCCACAATGCCCAGCTACTTTTTTTAGAGACAGGGTCTTGCTCTGGTTTTGGCTCAAGCTGGTCTCCTACTCATGATCTCAGGCAATCCAGCCACCTTGGCTTCCCAGAGTGCTAGAATTACAGGCGTGAGCTACCGCACCCAAGCTTCCTTATTTTTTTAAGTAACCCTAAGATAAATGTTAAATTTAATAATTAAATTATCTAAATCAAAATTATTTTTATAAAGTATAAAATATAGATCTAAACATTTGAGAAATTGCTAAATTATATTCTAAGATGAAATATAGAAAATAAAACTCTCCTAATAATTTATAAAATTGTGGTAAAACATTTTATTTAAATCATTTTATAGTACTCTGGCTAAAATAACCATTTTAATTAATTTAAAAAGCTGGTTCTAGAATTTCCAATTTTGAGTAAAATCAGTCACAATTATTCACCTAAAGTCTTATGATTTTCACAGTTTACTTGTCCTTTACAAAAGAATAGAAAATTGTAGCAAAATTCAAATTATTTTATTTTATTTTTTTGAGACAGAATCTCACTCAGTTGCCCTGGGTCAAGTTGAATGCCATGGTGTCATCCTCAAACTCTTTGGCTCAAGGAATTCTCTTGCCTCAGTCTCTTGAGTAGCTGAGACTACAGGCACCTGCCACAACACCAGACTATTTTTAGAGATGGGGTCTCACTCAGGCTAATCTCAAGGTTCTGAGCTCAGGCAATCCACCTGCCTCGGCCTCCCAAAATGCTAGGATTACAGGCATGAGCCACTGTGTCTGACCAAAATTCAAATTTATTGTTCACTAAGAAACATAAGGTTTAAAATATTGAAATGTAATTTTAAGCTGTTAATGGAGTTCTATCATAAGTAGCTCTTAGAAAATTAGACATGAAGTGCTTCATGGTTCCTAAGTGTCCAGCATTAAAATACCCAACATAATTCCTGTTAACCCACATCGCCACTTCTCCCAATGACAAATGCAATATTTCCTAAATTATGTACGTAATAGATGGTTAGTCAAATTCCAAAGAAAGAGTCAAAATATTCTGACTGAAATTTTTGTAGTTAGGTAGTAAATATTCATTGTAAAGACAATTATTAATGGAATCTTGTGAGAAAAAATAAAGCAGGGAAATAAAGTTAAGTAGCCCATTAAATGCAATAGGAGTTTTGGTTTTTCTAGAGCATTCCAACAGAAAGGCAGTGAATTTTATCCCAAGATTATGATTAAAATATTCTTAATGATTGATATTGTTTTATCTTGTTTTGGCGATTTGCTCAACCTCTGGACTGAGGTCAATATGACATGTGCCTAAGAAACTGAGGAAGACTGGCTATCAATGGGCACTAGTTCCATCCCAAGTGGATAGTATTTTTTTCTTTATATTACTTATTTAATAAAAGATATTATATTCGTTTGTCAAATCTAGTGTTTTTGTTTGATGACTTAATTTTATTGAAATACTTCATAATATTTTTTTAACAGATTTAATCATTTTTCATTAAAAGTTTAAAAAAATTTCTAGTTCTCTTTCATCATCACATTTAATAATTAAACCATTCAAATTTATAGAATGGCTTATATTTTATATGATATAGCGTTGTTTTTAATGGCTATTTGTTTTTTATTACAGAATATTTTTGGCTATCTGAGTAAATAATTGCATTAAGTAATTTCAATTCAACGGCCCTCTTGGTACCCTTTGTCACCACTGCTGCTCTCTTGTTCTCTATGTTGGTGTCTTTGTAACTTGGTGTATTTGCATTTGATGTTGCTGTAATATGAAATTATCTTCTTCCAATCTGTTAATTTCCTAGGGTCACTATGACAAAATGCCACATACTTGTGGCTCCCCACAACAGAAATGTATTATTTCATGCTTCTAGGAGCTAGAAGTCCCCAGACCACAATATCAGCAAAATCATGCGCTCTCTGAAGGCTGTACGGAAGCATCCTTCCTTGCCTTTTCCTACTTTCTGGTGGTTCACTGAAAATCTCTGACATGACTTGGCATGACTTGGCTTTTAGCAGCAGCACGTCAATCTGTGCCTCCATATCCACAGGGGATTCTCTCCTGCTGGGTCTCTCAGGTGTCTCTTCTTATAAAGATACCAGTCATGTTGGATTAGGGACCATCTTAATGACCTCACTTTTTAAAAAAAATTCAGAATATTACAGAGTACACACGTTTTGTTACCTATGTCACTTTTGTGCATTTTAAGTCAAAGTTATAGGTGTGCCCTTCACCCAGGAAGTGGACGTTGCACCTGTGAAGTTAACATACCCATTCTCTCCTTCCTTCCCTCCTACTTGATTTCTGTAGAGTTATCCTACCATATGTGACAGACCGTACGTGTTGCTTGACTAGTTTCAATTTAGTACTGAGTGCATGTGCTGTTCGTTTTTCTGTTCTTGGTGATACTTCGCTTAGAAGAATGGTTTCCAGTTCCATCCAGGTTGTTCTGAAAGGTAACTGCAAAGTCCCTGGTTAGAAATAAGATTACTTTTACAGATAACAGGAGAAGTAGAACTTCAGCATATCTTTCTGTGGAACACAATTCAGCCTGTAACACTCAAATACCAGCAGGACTTCCTCTATTGAATACTTCAGTCTCTACTCAAATTTTATGTCATCATAGTAGTCATTTCTATTGCTCCCTTATAAAATAATTATCCCCTATACATTCTATGCCTTTGACCCTATCTGTGTTTTTTTTTTTTTTTTTAATTTTTTATTGAGTCATAACTGTGTACAATGATTCAAGCTTGGAGTACAGTGTGTGGGCTTCCCATACAATCGGAGATATTTTTATCCACCTGATTAATGTAACATTCATGATATTTTCTCATTTACTATGTGAAAACAATGTGCACTCAATTTTTAAGGAGTCTGAAACACCTTAATGAATCTCATGATAGTATGCTGCTAATAGTCTAACAACTACCAATTTTACATTTCCTGGATAGCCTTTTCCCAGAACTTAAGATTTATATATTTTATTTCATTTATTTATTTTTTTGAGACAGAGCCTCAAGCTCTTACCCTGGATAGAGTGCCTTGGCGTCACAGCTCACAGCAACCTCCGACTCCTGGGCTTAAGTGATTCTTTTGCCTCAGCCTCCCAAGTAGCTAGGACTACAGGCACCTGCCACAATGCCTGGCTATTTTTTAGTTGTAGTTATCATTGTTGTTTGGCAGACCTGGGCTGGATTTGAACCCACTAGTTCTGGTGTATGTGGCTGGCATCTTAGTCACTTCAGCCACAGGCGCCGAGCCCAGATATTTAATCGGTTACTCAGAATCTCTACGGACATGTCCGTGGTTATCTCAAACATATATTCTAAATAGAGCTCTTGATATTTTCCCTCAAATCTATCACCTTTTAATTCTGTCTCATCTTAATAAATTGCAACGAAGGGCTGGGCACGGTGCTCACGCCTGTAATCCCAGTACTCTCGGAGACCAAGGCAGGTGGATTGCTCAAGCTCAGGAGTTCGAGACCAGCTTGAGCAAGAGCAAGACACCGTTTCTAAAGAAAAATATCTGGATGTTGTGGCGGGTGCCTGTAGTTCTGGCTGCTCGGGAGGCTGAGGCAAGAGGATCAGAGGTTGCTGTGAGCTGTGATGCTATGTCACTCTACTGAGGGTGACAAAGTGAGACCCTGTCTCAAAAAAAAAAAAATTGCAACTACATTCTTCTGGTTGCTAAAGTGAAATATCGTGCATTTTTTGTCTTTCTTTTGTAATCTATATCCAATCGGTCAAGAAATCTTCCTAGCTGCACCTTCAAACTGACCATAATCTGGCCACTTCACACAGCTTTTTCCTTTGCTTCCTGTAGGACTTTACTTAAATGTCACTCACTCCGTGGATGTCAAGGCGGCACAAGGATCCTGGCCTCTCACGGGGACATTCTCTAGCCTCCTCCTGCTGTTTTTCCTCAGCCCTCACTGCTGTTTATCACACTGTATATTTCACTTATGTGGTTTTTGTAATTTCTGAATCTTCTCGCCCCTCCCAAAATGTTCCAGGAGAGTAGGGATTTTTGTTCTGTTCACTGTTGTACCCCCAAATGCTTAAAACAGGGTCTGACATGGAGTGGGAATTAAATATTTGCTGAATAAATGAATGAAAAATTAGTACTGAGAATTTTACAAAGTAAGGTATTTAGAGTAATGGGGGCAAATAAGCCAATGCTTATTATCTCCATGGTTCTCCTGTGAGTAAAATTTTAGTTTGTCAAGTAGCCCCTGAGTAACACTAGCAGCTGCCTGTCTGTTAGGAGCAGAAGCTGTCGCGCCCTGTATCCATTCCTTCCTTAGAAGTGTGGCTACAAAAAGCAGCTCTTACCATCTCTGTCTTAACGATGAAGCTGAGCAACTTGTTCAAAGTCACCTGTAGCAAATGGTTGTGCTGGGTTTAAAATTCAGCTGTACCTGACTCCAAAGTGCAACCTTTTTTTTGGGTTACTGTGGCTCTTCGTGGGTGTTTGGTTAATGGGGAGTGTTAATGGAAGCAATAAACTGGGTAGAAATATGGAATGATATGCCATTAAGCCTATTGAGTTCATCATTTTCTTTATTACACAAACTTCAGTATAATGCAATTTTAATATCGTCTTTATTTGTGGAGAGATCTGAGTAGCCAAATAAGGCAAGTATTTTTCTCATTTTAATTGAAAATTAAAGGTTTCCCTATATCAAAAGTTACAGGCATGTAACATTAGAAATAGGTGTGCTTGACCCCATTCAGTGTAATATCTGGTTGTTAAAAATGGAATTTTGTTTGGTTTGAGTATTTCTCTTGCGTTTAAGAGGCAATAAAAAGGCCCCCCTGCAGCTAATCTAATGACCGCAGATTCTCATGGATGTAACGCAGGTGTCTGCTGTGAGGCAGACTTGCACTTGCATCCTGTCTGCTGCTAATTTCTGCATCCATTTCATGGACAGTGCTGGGATGGCAGCGAGGAGCTCTGACACTGGAAGCGGAATGCACCCGGGTTCATGTGAGGGAAAAATCTGTGGCCCTTTGTCCCGTATTCTGACCAGGGCGGTGACTTTCGTTTTGAGATTTGAACACATGTAACTCATTTACTTTGGGCCTGTGATAAGCAATGTGCATCTCACTCAGTTCCACTCAATGTGGAACAATGTTTTTCTTTTGACACACTCAGTTATGGGATTAAATATACCGATAAATTAATCTATTTTCATATATAAAATTTCAGTTTCTAGGTTAAAGAAGATGTTCACTGTAAATCACATGAGGTTGGTTCCTAACTCCAGCTGCTACATTTTCTTAATATTGCTGTGTCTTCACTTTTTCCTCTGAGCATAATGCTTGTTCTGTTTATTTTATGAACATACTGAAACTTTAATGGGGTAAAATGTGAGATACTTTGTAAATTGGAATTCTATGTAAATGTAAGTGATAGTGGTTTTGCTGATATGTGGTTTAAAGGGATTATTAAATGCTTTATCAACATTATGCTTTTTCCAGGCTGGGTGTGGTGGCTCACACCTGTCATCCCAGCACTTGGGGAGGCTGAGGCAGGAGAATCACTTGAGACCAGGTGTTTGAGACCAGCCTGGACAACATAGGAGACCCTCTGTCTACAAAAACATTAAAAAATTGGCCAGGCATGGGTGGTGATCTCCTATGGTCCCAACTACTCAAGAGGCTGAGGTGGGAAGAGCCCAGGAATTTGAAGCTGCAGTGAGTCATCATTGCACCACTGCACTCCAGCCTGGGCAACAGGGTGGGAGCCTCTCTCCCCTGCTCTGCAATTTTTTTAAAAAAAATTAAAAGGAACACTTTATAGTTTTTCTGTAAACTGATTTTTTAAAAGTAGCTTCAAATGATAACATTTATTTTCTTCATGAGTGTGCCTGTGAGCAGGGCTCATTAGGAAGACTGGCTTCTGCCCAGGGCAGTGTTCTCTGGGCAGCTCTCCTGCCAGAGAAGCCATTCCTGAAACACTCGCACTCACATTGTTGGCAGGACGCTGCTGTCCATGTGGAGACCAGGGCTGGGGCTGGGGACTTTGGTTCTTCTCCATGTGGCCTAAATTTCCTCCCAGCACAATGACTGCTTCTATGGGTAATCTTAGTAATGGGATTGCAGGATTAAATGGAGGTTAGTTCTTTGAGGATTCTCCATACTTCTTTCCAGAAAGGTTGTATTAGTTTGCAGTCCCACCAGCAGTGTAGAAGTGTTCCCTTCTCTCCACATCCACGCCAACACTGCAGCTTGGAGACCTTGTGATGTGGGGCATTCTCACTGGGGTTAGGTGACAGCTCAGGGTGGTTTTGATTTGCATTTCTCTGACGATCAAGGACGCTGGGCATTTTTTCATGCGTTTGTTGGCCATTCGTCTGTCATCTTCAGAGAAGTGTCTGTTCAAGTCTCTTGCCCACTTATAGAAATGGGGTTGTTTACTCTTTCTTTGTTGATCAGTTCGAGTTCTCTGCAGATTCTGGCGTTCAGCCCTTTGTTAGATTCAAAGCATGCAACTATCTTCTCCCAGTGTGCACCTGCCGGCACGGGTGACCGTGCACTGGGCCAGTGACACTCCTCTTCCGGGGCTCTGCAAGGCCAGTGTCTGCCTCCCCTCCTCGCCTGGCCTGTCCTCTGGATCTGCTTTTGCTGCAGGTTCTCTGAGACTCAACGTGGCTGTCCACCAGGCATTGTGCCTCAGGTCCCTTCACCTCTCAGCACAGTGACTCAGTGTCAGGCCCACTGGCTTCCACTCTTGGCCACTTTCTTGTCCAGAACAAGTGTGAATGCTAAAATATTTGTCATGATCTGTGGAACCAGAGGAGGCTCTGGGGGAGAGATGCCTTCCCTCTCTCTCTGCCCAGAGTTCCCCACGTAATTTCTGTTTTGCTGCAGTGGCTCCCAACTACAGGAGCTGGTTTGCTCTCAAAAGGTTTGATAGTGAGTGGGGCAAAGCCTGTGGAATTTCAGCATCATGCGCTCACATGCTTAGAGGCCACTGCCTTGCTAAAAGGGTTCTGAAGCTGTAATGTGGTGCCTAGAGTCCCACCTTCCCCGCACTTGGCACCCCTGGCCCTGTAGCTGTCTTTGCTGCCAAGCTGGAAATTCTTTACAATGTGACTGACCTCGTCCCTTCCACTCTACCCACTTGTCAACCCACCGTCAGCCTCCTGGCACCGTGAGCCTCAGGGCTGCTACTCATGATGGAACTGTGCAGAGGAAGTTATCTATGGGGTCATGAACCATGCGTTCAGTTAATGTTTCCCAAATCGTTGTTCTCATTATATAAACCAAACCAACAGCAAATAGAATCTACAGAAAATCAGACAGTTTGCAGATTTTGGCAGATAATATTTCTAGGGATATTGGAACTGGATGAAATAATAGGAACGAGTTACCCCTACTGAACAATTGCTTAGAAGGAGAGGCCAGAGGATGGTGCAAAGGATGGGGCAGTCAGACGGGCACTAGGGCTCTGCCGGCCTCTCTGTGCACAGGGACAGGGCGGTCAGATGGGGCACTAGGACTCTGCCGGCCTCTCTGTGCACAGGGACAGGGCATTCAGACGGGGCACTAGGGCTCTGCCGCCCTCTCTATGTATCAGGCACTTCTCACAGCTCATTTCACTGACCTTGTAAGTAGACTTTCTAAAAACCTCTTTTATAATTGAAAGACTAGAGAGTTACAGCTATGGGGAGGGGAGAGATTGTGGCAGACAAATGCTTATTTTGTGCATCCTAAGCGTGTGTTTAATCTATCACATCTTTCCATAGGGTACCCAGGCTCAGCCCACAGAGGCTAGGGGGCCGTCTGTAAAATGCCCCCTTTGTACCAACACAAAGTAACGAGGAGGAGACAGACTGTTAGGCTCCTTGCGAATTTTTTTCCATTTGTGTTAAGCCTGTTCCTACCTTTTTTTCTGATTAAAATCATATCAGTAGACACACAGGCAGGAACACTATTCCTGAGTGTGGCACATCTCTAGAGAAACAAACCAAGCTGTGAGAGGAAGCTTGGAACTCATACAGGAGGCATCTATAAAGATACACTGGTGTTTGGGGGGAAACAAAGGAAACATTTTAGCAAAGGGAATCTTGGGCACTTGAAAATATGGTACTCTAAAACTGAAATTGGACTTAACAATTCTTGAGACTTTCATCTAAATCAAAAGGTGTTTGGATAGCTTATAGATTTTTCTTCCCTGAAACTGTTGGAAGCCATAGATGTGAAAAGAAATTTCACACAGATGTGATTATCACAGCATCAATAAACTGTTATCTCTATAGGTAAGTCAGGGCTTTGTGGGACCACATCCTTCAACCTTAGGGATATCAGAGGCTGGTGTGAGAAAGCTGTGACATCACAGGTGTTAAATGGTTTACCAGGAAGTCTCACCAACATTAACTTTACCAAGTCACTTAAATGTAAATAAGATGGTTTTATATTGAATGTCTTAGAAAAGGAAGTTTTTGCCCTTCCTCCACTATTTCTAATTTAACAAGAAAATAAGCCACATCAACTAAAATGTCACCATCTAAAGCAATGGCACATGTTACACTGATCAGTGAAGCAGTTAAAAGCACACATCTCCAAATTATGTTATTTTTATTTAAAACATTATATAGTGAATTATTGTACATTATAAGATAAACACACTAAAAGAAGTATAAGCACAAATAAAATTTTAAACATACAGCAAACTTTTTGCTTTCATTGAAAATACAGTGTCGTTATTAATAGAAATAGAATACCTTGCTTTCTTTTACATCTGGACTAACACTTGTGATCTGGTTATATGAAGGTCAATTCAAAGGGAGTTTATTTCAGTACTTGCTTTTACTGTCACAGCGGATAAAGAAAACTCACATATATAACACCAAAATAGAAAAAGATGTCTTATTGGCTATGTTTATTAAGTGTAGAATTCACGAATGAACCATCTATCAATGCTACACATTTTAAAATTGAAAAGTACCAAACCTGTACATTTCCTTTTTTTTTTTTTGAGACAGAGCCTCAAGCTGTCATCCTGGGTAGAGTGCTGTAGCATCACAGCTCACAGCAACCTCTAATTCCTGGGCTCAAGCGAGTCTCTTGCCTCCACCTCCCAAGTAGCTGGGACTACAGGCACCCACCACAACGCCCGGCCATTTTTTTGGTTGCAGCTGTCATTGTTGTTTGGCGGGCCCGGACTGGATTTGAACCCGCCAGCTCAGGTGTACGTGGCTGGCACCCTAGCCCATTGAGCCACAGGCGCTGAGTCTGTACATTTCCTTTTTCAGAAGGAACCAGAATTATTTTATTTTACTAGTATTATTATTAGTTGAGACAAGATCTCACTCATTGCCCACGCCAATGTCCATGGCATCATCATAGCTCACAGCAACCTCAAACTCCTGGGCTTAATGAGCTTCCTGCCTCAGCTTCCTGAGTAGCTGGGACTACAGGAATACACCATAACCTGGCTATTTTTTTTTTTTTTAATTTAGTTTTTTGTAGAGACCACGTCTATCTGTTGCCCAGGCTGGTCTCAGACTCCTGGTCTCAAGCGATCCTCCAGACTTGGCCTCCCAAAGTGCTAGGATTATAGGTATGAGCTATTATGCCTGGTCCCTAAATTTTCACATTTCTTATCATCAATACTTTTTTGGCATTCCAATTAAAAATTGTCATTCCACGTTAAAACAAAAAGTTACAGAATCTTCTCATCCTTTTTATTTTCAGAAGCTAAAATGGTTTCTAAATGTTTGGAAAGTGAAGATGTGAACATTTTGCATGACTTACACATCCATAATTTTTAGCAAGAAAACCACATAAGAATGTGAGTATTCCAAAGCATTCATTTGCAAAATGCTCCATTTTATGTTGAAAACAAGTTGGTTTTTCATGCATTAAAACATCAGCTGTATCATGAAGGGACTTATTGATGAACAATTCCAAAATTGTTGGAATCTTCTACAATTTTCTTGTAGAAGAATAATGTTTCACTCATATTTAAGTTGACAAATTTCTGTTTTTTTTTTTTTTTTTTGGTAGAGACAGAGTCTCACTTTATCGTCTTGGTAGAGCGCCGTGGCGTCACACAGCTCACAGCAACCTCCAACTCCTGGGCTTAGGCAATTCTCTTGCCTCAGCCTCCCGAGTAGCTGGGACCACAGGTGCCACAACACTACAACGCCAGGCTATTTTTTTGTTGCAGTTCAGCCGGGGCTGGGTTTGAACCTGCCACCCTCCATATACGGGGCCGGTGCCTTACTGACTGAGCCACAGGCAAATTTCAAGTTCTTGGCTTGAACTAATCAGTGAACCTATTGTGGTAGAAAATAATTTTTGGTTGCTTCTCATGTCATTGCAGAACATTATAAATATTCTACTATTTAACATTCTTATTTTTATAAATGAAATGACACGATGACATTCCAAAGGAAGTAACATCAATAATTCACTGCCAGTCAATGGATTTGAGAGGCAAGATCGTTGAAGCCTTTCCGGTGCAGAAATTACCTTATAGTAGTTACTTCACAGCAAGGTGTCTGGCCCGAACTATGTAAGTATTAAATATGAGCAAACCTATCTTTCTTTCTTTTATTTTTAAATAATAAATATTTGTGTAGGGAGTTATATCCCTGGGGATCATTATAAATACTCCAAGTGCCCACTTGGAGATCGTGGAGTTATAGGGGTAGTTCCCAGTCATTAGTGTGTATGAAGATTTTTCGGCTCACCCAAAGAGAGTCTGATGTAATAGGTGTAACTCAAACTTGTAATTTTATCCAAACATCTTAGATATTTCCTTAGTAGACAATACTTTGGGAAACTCATACAAAAGAAAGTAACACGAGAGGGAAGGAGCGGGGGGGGGGCGGTCTTGGTGTCCACCACACCTTTTGGGGGCAAGAAACGATTTTAAGAGGGTCTTTACCTAACAAATGCAATCAGTGTAACCTGGTTTCTTGTACCCTCAATGAATCCCCAACATTAAATTAAAAAAAAAAAACAAAAACAGAAACTCAAGTGATCAAAAAAAAAAAGAACTGATAAATTTATAAAATTATTCAAAACATTTTGCTCAGTAATCTTCTGAGAATACT
>CAUYRH010144228.1:0-13073 GCA_963574655.1 Perodicticus potto
AATCATAGCTGTGTACATTAATACAATCATGGGGTAAAATATGCTGGTTTTATATACAATTTGAAATGTTTTCATCAAACTGGTTAACATAGCCTTCATGGCATTTTCTTAGTTATTGTGTTAAGACATTTATATTCTACACCTAGTAAATTTCACATGTACCCTTGTAAGATGCACCATAGATGTGGTCCCACCAATTACTCTCCCTCCACCCATCCTACTGCTCCCCTCCCCTCTCTCTCCCCTTTTCCCTTCTTCTTGGGCTATAATTGGGTTATTTTTCATGAGAAAGCTATAAATTGGTTTCATAGTAAGTCTGAGTACATTGGATACTTTTTCTTCCATTCTTGTGATTCTTTGCTAAGAAGAATATATTCCAGCTCCATCCATGTAAACATGTAAGAGGTAAAGTCTCCATCTTTCTTTAAGGCTGCATAATATTCCATGGGGTACATATACCACAATTATTGATCCATTCATGAGTTGATGGGCAGTTGGGCTTCTTCCATGACTTAGCAATTATAAATTGAGCTGCAATAAACATTCTAGCACATGTATCTTTGTTATAATGTGATTTTTGTTCTTCTGGATATATGCCTAGTAGAGAAATTGTAGGATTGAATGGCAGCTCTATTTTTAGATCTCTAAGTGTTCTCCAAACATCTTTCCAAAAGGAACATATTAGTTTGCATTCCCACCAGCAGTGTAGAAGTGTTCCCTTTTCTCCACATCTATGCCAACATCTCTGGTTTTGGGATTTTGTGATGTGGGCTAATCTTACTGGAGTTAGATGATATCTCAAAGTAGTTTTGATTTGCATTTCTCTGATGATTAAGGAGGATGAGCATTTTTCAAGTGTCTGTAGGCCGTGCACCTGTCTTCTGCAGAGAAGTTTCTCTTCAAGTCACTTGCCCACCCTGAGTTGGGATCACTTGTTCTTTTCTTTCTAATATGTTTGAGTTCTCTGTGGATTCTTGTTATTAAACTTTTGTCGGAGACATAACCTGCAAATATCTTCTCTCATTCTGAGGGCTGTCTGCTTGCTTTACTTACTGTGTTCTTAAGAAGGTTTTTAGTTGGATCAGGTCCCAGTAGTGTATTTTTGACGTTGCTTCAATTGCCCCGGGGGGTCCTCCTCATAAAATGTTCACCCAGGCCGATTTCTTCAAGAGTTTTCCCTGCACTTTCTTCTAATATTTTTATAGTTTCATGTCTTAAGTTTAAATCTTTAATCCAGTGAGAGTCTATCTTAGTTAATGGTGAAAGGTGTGGGTCCAGTTTCAGTCTTCTACAGGTCTCCAGCCAGTTCACCCAGCACCATTTGTTAAATTGGGAGTCTTTTCCCCACCGAATGTTTTTAATTGGCTTGTCAAAGATCAAATAATGGCAAGTAGCTGGGTTCGTCTCTTGGTTCTCTATTCTGTTCCATACATCTACCTCTCTGTTTTTGTGCCAGTACCATGCTATTTTGATAATTATTGATTTATAGTATACTCTGAGGTCTGGTAGGGTAATTCCTTCTGCTTTGTTTTTATTTCTGAGTAATGTCTTGGCTGTTCAAGTTTTTTTCTCATTCCATATAAAATGAAGTATTATTTTTTCGAGATCTTTAAAGCATGAAAGTGGAGCTTTAATAGGGATTACATTAAAATTGTATATTGCTTTGGGTAGTATGGACATTTTAACAATGTTGATTCTTCCCAGCCATGAGCATGGTATGTAAGAACATACTTTGATTTAATGTGCTGCTTCTTGTTTAAGGCAAAATAAAATAAACTTTTGATTTGAAGTCATGGATTTCATATTTGATAACTGATTTTTGCTCTTCATGAGTACTATAATGCTGATGAGCACTGAATTTCTTTAGTTGATATTGCAGTGTCATAAAGCTAGCAATCATCTTATCTTTAGCAGAAATAAGATGGTATTGCAATTCTCAATCCTCATTTTAAAATACCTTCTCTTCCTTCAGTGTTCTCTTGGTCTTCTTTGAAAAGATGGGCTATTAGTCAGAAAAAATTAAAAAAGTACTATCAAATTGTGCAACTAATCGCAAATTCCACTTCAAACAGAAACACAGTGCTCCATTGTCAAAAGCTGGCAACAGACTGGTGTACTTGACCCTCATCAACTCTTTCCAACCAGCCTCATGCAGTAGTGACACCAGTAAGCTGGGAGAAGTTAAAAATAAATCATAAACATAGCAGTTGTCAATTTATCCCTCATAGCTTACAAGGCGACAATTAAGTTCATGAACTTGCCACTGGACAAACTACTCAGTACAATTTCATACGTTGAGGATTTGTTCTGTAAAATTTAGATTCAGTCAAAAGGCCTCACTTAACGACCTGGAAGACCACATGTGGACTTGGGGCTGCATCTTCCCCACTCCTGAATACAAATCAAATAAGTCAAAAAATAACATCAATAATCTGAAAATTAACTTTTCATACTTAACTTTAATAGTTACATTTGTTTTTTCATGGCATTATATTTGAAACTTTGATTCTTGAGAACTATACCAAGTTGAGAAAATGAAAACATAACTTTGTCACCAAAATTTAGTATTAAAAATATTTAGTTATAAATATTCAAAATGCATCATGAAGAATAAATACTTTTGGTGTCAGCATTATGAAAACTCAAAATGTTTTCAAACCCTCAACTCTCTTTGCTAAATATATAAATAACCACTGAATTTTTTTTTCATTTTTGAAAATTTGAAAATCTGTATACAGCACCAAAATTGGGTGATATTATAATAACAGTGCATATATCTGACCAAATATAAATAACAATCCTCAATGTTGACTTAATGCACTTCATCACTAGCTATCATTTTCATACAAGACAAGGAGAACCATCTGATGTTTGATGGAGAACTTTTGTACTGTGATGCTCCTTGCTAAGGTTAAGGCTATTTTGTAGAAGGATGAACATAGCTTTGAAGGTCAATTATTGTAAGTGGGCAATTCAAATGCATCCCTGAAACCAAAAGCAGAATTGCTGGACCAATATTACATTTCTTCTTCTAATTGGTGACTGCTCTATCCTTTACTCTAGCCACATTATAGCATATTCACAATGAAGACTATTGATGCAGCCTTAAGAGCTTCAGGTGTTTAAGAAAACTTCATTTTTTTTCTATGATAGCTTTTTAAAAAACTTTTTAAGCATTAATATCTTTATTATTCTCACAGAATTTTAATAAATGTATATTTTTATTAAGTCATATTCACAAAGATCATGAAAACATTTATGCATATGTGGGGTACAATGTGTTGATTTTTTTTATACAATCTGACATGCTGACATCAAACCAATCAACATAGCTTTTGCCTCATTTACTGGATTATTGTGTTAAGACATTTATGTTCTACACTTGACAGATTTGACTTGCACCCTTGCAATATGCTACATAGATGTGGTCCCACCGTTTACCCTCCCTCTATCAAATCTGATCCCTCCCCTCCCTTCCCACTCCATTTCTCTCCTTCATCCTGGGCTATAGTTGTGTCCTATCCTTCATAGGAAAGTGTGAATAAATATAAGTTGGTTTCATAGAAGTACTGAGTACATTGGCTACTTTTTCCTCCATTCTTGAGATAATTTACTCAGGAGAATATGTTCCAGGTCCCTCCATGTAAACATAATAGAGGTAAAGGCTCCATCTTTTTTAAGGCTGCATAGTATTCCATGGTATACATATACCACAATTTATTAATCCACTCATGGATTGATGGGCACTTGGGCTTCTTCCATGACTTAGCTATTACAAACTGAGCTGCAATGAATAATCTGGTGCAAATATCTTTTTTGCAAAGTGATTTTTGGTCTTTTGGATATACTCCTAGTAGAGGAATTGCAGGATCCAACAGCAGGTCAATTTTTAGATCCCTGAGTGTTCTTCAAACTTCTTTCCAAAAGGAATGTATTAGTTTGCATTCCCACCAGCAGTTGGAAGTGTTCCCTTTTCTCCACATCCATACCAAACATCTGTAGTTTGGGGATTTTGTTATGTGGGCTACGCTTAGTGGAGTTAGATGGTATGTCAAAGTGGTTTCTCTTCAGATCATATAAATTTTTTGCCTTCCTATGACAGCTTTAGGCACAAATTGATAAAAGAAAAGGGTAGGTAGAAATTTCTTTTATGGTAAGCAATAGAAAATGAGGATAGTAATTTGATCATTGGGAAACTGAAAGTTTAATATTCTCAGTTAAGTCTTCTGTTCAAATTTGATTATATATTTGGATAAAAAATATTCTAAAATACTATTTCAACTTCCTCTTCAAGTAATATTTAGGCAAAATACTCAGAATGCAAGGTTTCACAAGATTTTCTCATATGGCGTGATTTTTGTCTAACAATCAAGAGGACTATGTTAAACAAACTTTCACAGCCTCTGGAGATTGCTGATATGTCTAACTACCATTTACTCTCATGTACTATAATGAATTACACTTTGGAAAAAATAAAATAATTAAAAATAAGCTTTTGTGATTTTTATGCAAATAATAAGTCCACAAGGTATCAATGCTCAGTGTTTATGAAGATAAACCGTGTTGAGAAATTTGGAACTTATCTTTGGTAATATATAATATATGAATCTAAATTTGAACTAATCATCATCTTTTCATCAAATATCTTCAAGAAGCTGTCACTTTCTCACTTGTAAATCAATAAATGAAGGTATTAACTAGTGAGTGTGGAATGTTCTACATACCCCAGCATATCTGAAACTCAATGATCGTACTTTTATTTCTATTATAACTATATTTGCAGCCTAATACCTTACATCATTTATGACTCTAGAAGATGGCATGAAATACTCAAAATATAGCCCCCCAATTGGACTTTTTTATTGATGGCATTTGGCAAGATGATAACGTTTATATGAAAATGAAAAAGGCCTAAGATTATCAAAAAATATTGAAAAATATGAACAAATTTGGAGAAAGTACACTGCCTAACTTCCAAAACTGGCTGTACAGCTATGTAAGACTCTGTGGCATCGGCAATGGGTAAATAGATTGATGAAACAGAATAGGAAGTGGTGCAATAGATTGGGAAGGGACCTGAGAGATTGTTTCGGTGTGATGAAAATGTTTGATGTCTCTGCAGGGGTTGGGGTTGCACTGGTGTATCTATCTGTCAAAAATGATCCAACTATATAATTCAAAGTTCTTTTTAGTGTATTTATATTATACTTTAATGAAAAAGGTAAGCTTTGATTTTTTTCAAACCATTAACATTGAGTTTCACAATATCCCTTATATATCTTACTTTCCATCTGTTACTTGAGTTGACATTCATTGTGCCTCAGCAGATAGAAGTGTGAGCACTGTCAAAGTTGGGTCATTTAAAGCCATTTTCTTGTGTCTTTCCACTTACTTGGGCCTTTGAAAATTTCTTTCAGCTATGTCTTATAGTCTTCATCACAAAGGACTTGCACATGTTGTGTCAAATTCATCCTAAGATATTTTATCATTTTATGAAGTTATTGTAAATGCTATTTAAAATTTTTTTTAATTTTAAATTGTTCGCTAAGGGGCATATGGAAATACAATTTTTTTTTTACATCGTCCTTGTGTTCTGTAATTTTGCTAAGCTTACTTGTTTGTTTTATTATTCATTTTATTTGTAGCTTTATCATAAGTTACTTAGGATCTTCTGAATCTGCATTCTGTCATCTGCCAAAACTTTTTACTTATTTATTTTCTTTCTTTTATGTCTTCCAGCTCTTTTTCTTGCCTTAATGCATATCCAGTATGACCCCAGTATATGTCATGTCCAGTGATATTAACAGATATTCTTCTCTTGTTCCTATTTCAGGAAGAAGATATTAAACATTTCACTATTCAGTATAATTTAAAAATTGTAGGTTTTTAAAAATTCCCTTTATCAGATTAAGAAAGCTTTATTTTATTCCTAGTTTGCTGAGATTTTTGTCACGTCTGGAATAAAACTCATTAATGAAGTTTCATCATTTTACATCTTGCTGTATTCACTTTACTAATATGTTATTTTTGTGTGTCTTTAATGCTGATGGCTATTAGCCTACAATTTTCTTTTTTTTCCAATTTCTCTATGTGGTTCTGGAATTTGTCTAATAAAATAATTTAGGTGGCATTCTCTTTTTCTCTGAAATAATATGTGTAGGATGGATAATACATATTTCTCTTCTGAAACTGATGGAATTCTAAGGGCCTGGGGTTTTTTATGGAGAAATTTCTGTTAACAAATTTGACTTTAAAGACTATCATATTTTTAGGCCAGGTGTTGTGGCTCATGCCTGTAAACCCAGAACTTTGGGAGGCTGAGGAAGGTGGATTGCTTGAGTTTAGGATTTCCAGACCAGCCTGAGCAAGAGTTAGACCTGATCTCTAAAAAGTAGCCAGGTATTGTGGCAGGCACCTGTAGCCCCAGCTACTTGGGAGGCTGAGGCAAGGGGAAAACTTGTACCAAACAGTCTCAGGTTGCTGTGAACTATGATACTACAGCACTCTACCGAGGGTGAAAACATAAGACTGCCTCAAAAAACAAACAAACAAAAAGACTATCATATTTTTAAATTTCTTATTGTATTGAGTTTGTTGTGTTTCCAAAGAATTTATCCATTTCTTCTATGTGATCAAATTTATTTGACTAAAGTTGAAAACCCTGGGAACATATTGCTCTTTTAATGTCTGCGGCATCTGTAGTGACATCTGTTTTTTCATTGTTTACATTGGCAATATGTGTCACTCATTTCTTCACTATTAGTACTGGGAATTTATCAAATTTGCTAAATATTTCAAATTTTAACTTTCTTAAAGTTTTTCTAATGTGTGTGTTTTCTGTTACATAGATTCTTGTTCTTATTTTTTTTTCATTGTCCTACTTCCTTGGATTTAATTTGTTCTTTTTTCCCCTGCTAGCTTCTGAAGGAATACATGTCTAGTCTTAATCATGCCCCTTTCCTCTCCTAAATGATATAGTAACAAAACTATGCATTTCTTTCTCAAGAACTATGTTAGCTGCATCCTCAAATTTTGATATGTTGTACTTGCATCACATAGAGTTCAAAATATTTTTTTAACTTTTTCTTATTATTGCTTTCTGGCCTTTGGATTATTCAAAACTATGGTGCTTAATTTTCAAATATATAGGTATTTTTATATATCTTATTGATAGTGTTATGTAATTTAATACTGCTGTGATAAGAAAATATATCCTCTATGTTTAAGATCCTTCGAATTGTATTGAAACGTTTTCTGTCCCAGTATATGGATTTTGGTGACTATTCTATGTTTATTTTGGAAGAATATGTACTCTTACTATTGTGGTAATGGTTTCTGTATCAATTAGGGGGTACTTTTCAAATTCGGGGTTTTTTATTTTAAAAAAATATAGCTCCAAATAGCTCTATTAAATATGGAGGAAAACTACTAAAGCCTCTAGCTATGATTGCAAATTTCTTTCTTTAGTTCTGTCAGTTTTTATGTATTTGTGTGTCTTGTTATTGGATAATACAAGATAATACATTTAGTTTTATTAATGAATAAATATGTTTAGTTTTATTAATGAATAATTATTAGATAATACATTTAGTTTTCTCAATGAATTTATCCTTTTATTAATAAGAAATGTTCCATGCACTTTTTGCTAACACTGTTTTTTTTTGTGTGTTTGTTTGTTTTCTTTTGAGACATACCCTAGCTGTCACTCTAACTACAGCACAGTGGCCTTATTATAACTCACTGCAACCTGCAACCTGCAACTTCTGGGCTCAAGTGATCCTCCTGCCACAGCCTCCTTAGTAGCTTGGACTACAGGAGTGTGCACAAGACCCAGAAAATAACACAACCATTTTCACTATTTACTTTACCTTATATTAATATACCCCTGTCAGCATTATCATGCCCTGTTCTACCTTCTTTTTGCATGGTATAGCTTTTATTCATCCTTTACTTTCAACCTACAAGGTCTGACAATCAAGGTTGTGAACTCATCCTAGAAAAAGTGCCACATACCTCATTGCTCAATATCATTACTTTGCCTTCAAAACCCTCCCCTGGGGAAGCTATGCACTGACAGCCCATGCCTCATGCATCATTCAAAGCAATTTTGGAACTCTTTTTCTGGAATGGCCATCAAAGCTGTCCTCATATTACTCTTGATGTCCTGAAAGTCATGAAAATGTGTTCCTTTCAGTATTTTCTTTATCTTAGGATAAATAAAAAAGTCATTGGGGGTTGAATTGAGTGAATAGGAAGGGTGTTCCAATAGAGTTATTTGTCAATAGAGTGAAAACTCCCTAACAGACATGAGCCATGTCTGCTAGTGGACTGTCATGATGCGAGCACCATGAGTTGTTTGTCAAGATTTTCAGTTCAGATTTTCCTAATGGTTTCAATATCAATATTTTCTTGTTTTTTTATGCTTCTCCCAGTGAGCAGACAATTTTGATGTATAATTCAATGAACTTTTGCAATGCTCTGTCAGTTTTCCTTGTTATTGGCTACCCTGACTTCTCTTCATCAGGGATGCTTTCTCTCTCCTCAGAAAAATGTTCAATCCATTCATACACTGCCATTTTCTTCATGGAATTATCCCCACAAACTTGGACTAGCATGTCCTTGATTTAATTTATGACTTTGCAAATTTTAATAAGAAATTTACAAATTTTTGTAGATTGTTCTAATTCAAGCTCTGACATTCTCATAACAACACATGAAAACACACAATAATGAATGCCACTCAGCAATACACCACCACATATTGACACAAACACAACTATGAGACACTGATATACCAAGGTTATGAAACCTTACTGAGTTGTTTATACAGTGCTGCCAACATAAGTGCAAATTCATGAACTAAGTTGTCAGATCTCATATTTGTGACTTTATGTTTAAAATGTACACATATTTCTTACAAACATCATGTAGTTCGTTCTTATTCTGCATTCAGACTGACAGTCCCTGACTTATAGTTGGGGTGTATATTACATTAAGATTTAATGTAATTGTTGATATATTTTAGTTTTAATCTATCATCTTATTTTTTTACTTTTATTTGTGTCAACTGTTCTCAGTTCCTGTGTTGTAGATAAATTGGGCATTGTTTTAAAAAATATTCCTTTTATATTTTCTATTGACTATGAGTCTTTTGTAAGGGGGTGCTATAGCAGTTACAACATGCATTTTTTAACTTATGATAGTACACCTAAAAAATAATCTTCTACTTTGAAAACAATGTGAGCTACATATAACAGTATACTGCCAGTTACCACTCTTTCTTCTTTTTGTACTCCTTTTGCTTAATATTTTACTTCTACAAATGGTATATATGTCTTTATGTTGAAGACATATGTACTATTCTACCATTCTTCATTGTTTCATGCAGAACCATGTTTCTTTTTGGTGTTTATTCTGTTCAGCCTAAAACAATGTTTTTTAAAGCATCTTGTACTACCTGGTACTCATTATAAGGCTTGGAGTGCATGTGGATTTCTATCAGTTCTCCTCCAGACTTTTATAAGCCTGGAACCTCTGTACCTTAGAATGGGTCTTGCTCAGTTCTTTACTCTGACCTTACTCTTTCTCATGGAAATCTGTTGAAGGGACCTGGAAAGGAGTTGTGGGTACAGTACACTTTTTTCTCCAAGACTCTTTGTTCTTCTAAATGAATATGCTTATCTGCACTCAACCTCTACAAATCATCACAAGGTTAATTCTTCTTTTCTTACACAGATGGCAGCTTCCTCCTCCTCCCATTACTCTGATAAAAGTAGACGTAATCATGAGTCTCTTCTTTCCTGGGAGAGGCTCATTACTTTTGGAATTTCAGTGTACCTGTTTCTTTATAGCCTCATATCTCTGACTTTGTACATACCCCAATTTTCACACTTTTAAGTTGGGATTGATGGTTTCTTGAAAATTTCTGTATCCTAAGTGGAATTGGAAGTATCCTGAAATTTTAATTTTAAATAGAATATTTGCTTAACTTAAAATATAAATAATTTATTATATTTTTATATAACATGAAAAAGTAGCTGAAATTTATCTTTATGCTCTATGCATATTATAAATATTTAATAAATATGTGCTAGACCCTCAATCAAATATAAAGATGATGCTTATGATTTATTAATTTATATCCCAAATATTTGTGCTTGGCAAAAAGAATTGATAACCTTTTCTCTCTTATTTCTATTATGATAATAATGGAATTTTTTCAAATAAAAATTATTGTACTATTATCAACCTGAATTATTTCACCTCTACCTCCAATCTACCTGAAGATTCTCATTGACTGAAAGTCAAGAGCCCAGAGTACTTATAAAAGCTCTACTTGGAAATTCATGAGACGTGTAACATAATATATCTTATTGTTTATTGTTAGACTATTTTTCTTTCTATTTCTTTAATAATTAAAATTGACATTTTAGCTTGTTTTACCCTCAATGTCACAACTTTGGTCTTAAGTAACTTTCAAGTGTTTTCAAAATCAAATCTGTTCTCAGCACATAGAAGACAAAAGCAACATTAGATGAGGAGTAGCAGTAACAATCTTGTGAATGAATGTCTTGTTGTTTCAATATTTCCTTACACTAATGAAGGATTATAGGCTTTCAGGCCTTCCATACCTTTTTATAGTACTAACTTTTAAACAGATTCTGTTATTTATTAAAGGGGTTGGTGTCACTCCTTATTAAAATAACTAAAAAAACCCTTAATGATATGCCACAAATTGTCAAGATGAGAATAAAATCAGACTCTATTCCTTTTACAGTATTGCCAAAGAAGATGAAATGCCTGTGAATATCTAACAAAAGATGTGAAAGATCTTTATAAAAATAATTATGAAACTTGGAGAAAGGAAATAGCAGAAGATGTCAACAAATGGAAGACCATACCATGCTTGTGACTGGGAAGAGTCAACATTGTTAAAACATCCATACTACACAAAGCAATCTATATAGTTAATGTATTCCCTATTAAAACACCAATGTCATACTTTAAAGAATTTAAAGAAAAATAATACTTTGATTCATATGGAATCAGAAAAATCCAAAGACCAAATAAAGTTCTTAGAACTAAAAACAAATCTGGAGGAATCATGTTGCCAGATTTCAGGTTATACTACAAGTCTATAGCGATCAAAATAGCATGGTATTGGCAAAAAAATAAAGATGTAGATCTATGGAATAGGATAGAGAATCTAGAGATGAACCCAACCCCATGTTGTCATTTGATCTTCGATAAGCACAATAAAAACATTCACTGGGGAAAAAAAATCCTTATTTAACAAATGGTGCTAAGAGAACAGGTTATCCACATATAGAAGACTGAAACTAGGCCCACACCTTTTACCATTGACAAAAATGGATTCTCGCTGGATAAAAGATTTAAATTTAAGACACAAAACAATAAAAATTCTAGAGGACAGTGTGGGGAAAACACAAGATGACATTGGCCTAGGAAAAAACTTTATGAAGAAGACCCCTCTGGAAATTGCAGCAACACCAAAAATAAATAACTGGGATTTGATCAAGTTAAAAAGCTGTTGCACAGGTAAGGGTATCACAAAATAGCAAACAGACAGTGTTTGGAATGGGAGAAGATTTTTGCATGTTATGAATCTGACAAAGGCCTGTAACTAGAATCAAAAGAGAACTCAAGTCAAACAATAAGAAAAGTACAAACAACCCCTTCTCTAAGTGGGCAAGAGACTTGAACAGAAACTTCTCCAAGGATGACAGATGAATGGCCAACAAACACATGAAATAAATTTTCATTGTCTCTAATCATCAAAGAAATGCTAATCAAAACCACTCTAAGATATCACCTAACTCCAGCAAAATTTGCCACATTACAAAGTCCCAAAACACCAGATTCTGGCATGGATGTGGGGAGAAGGGAACCCTTCTACACTGCTGGTGGGATTGCAATCTAATACAGACTTTTTGGAGAGAAGTATGTAGAATCTTCAAAGATCTAAAAGTATACATTCCATATGATCCTGCAATCTCATTGTTAGGTATCTACCTAGAAGAACAAAAATCATTTTACCACAAAGATATTTGCACCAGAATGTTTATTCCATACCATTGGAAATGTTAAATCTTAGAAGCAACCTAAGTGCCCACCAACCCATAAATGGATCAACAAACTGTGGCATATGTATACCATGGAATACTATTTAGCCATTAAAAAAATGGAAACTTTACATCTTTTACATTTACCTCGATGGAGTTGAAATACATTATTTTTAGTAAAACATCACAAAAATGGAAAAATAAGTATCCAGTGTGCTCTATACTAATATGAAACCAATATGTAAATAATTACATGCTTATTTTAACAATAAAACACAAATATAGTCTAGTATGGGGGTAGAGGGAGGCAGGAGGGGGAAAAGGGAAGAGCAGAGGTTGATTGGCCGAAGGTGGGAAGGCATGAGGTGGGATCTCACCTATTGTGCAAATTGTGAGGGTGTATAACACGTCCCCTGGGTGAGAGGCTTAATAACAACTGGAACTTTACTCTGGAAATAAGAATAATGTGATCTAAAAATTTGTACCCTCATAATAATTTGAAATAAAACAAAGAAATTAAGAAAAAAGAAAAGTAGAAAAATAAATAAATAAATATACCTTAACAGGAAAAAAAGTAGCTTTGAAAAGAGTTTCAAAATTTGAATTTCAAAATTGAGCAATGAAAATTATTTTAGTTAAGAACTAAAACAGCGACGGTGAGACTGGGTAGAGAGGACTTCAGGCATCTCTGGTAGGTGGGATCTACCCAAGAACTTCCCCTTGGGGACACAGGGAGACAGCGTGAGGCTTCTGGACACCCTGAGGAAGGCAAAAGTGGCAGAGACTGGGCAAGTGGTTGCGTCTGTTCTTTCGGTCTGATCCTGTCGGCGGCTGTGGGTGGGGCAACAGAGGGACTGCAGGCTGGAAAGGTCTTGCCTGTGAGCTGTTTGGGTTTCTTTTGGACTTGGCACTCGGTTGAACTGCCTTGGGAGAACTTGGGCAGGAGTGTGGGGGTCTTTGAGTGCTGCCTGGGGCCCCAGACTGGGCCAC
>CAUYRH010144230.1:0-11249 GCA_963574655.1 Perodicticus potto
GAAATATTATTCAACCATGAACAAATATGGAGATCTAGTATCTTTTGAACAAACTGGAAGGAATTGGAGACAATACTTCTAAGTGAAATATTGTAAGAATGGAGAAACAAACACCACATGTACTCAGTACTATATTAGAACTAATTGATCAACACCTCTAGGCTCATATGGAAGCAAAACTCAATTAAATTTAAGTTGGGAGGAAGAAGAGAAGGGGATAGGTAAATTCCCAACCAATGGGTACATTGCATAGGTATATAACACACCCTATGGATGAAGGACACACTTAAAACTCACTTTAACCATACAAAAAGCTAACTATATTGACATAAGGTGGGCGGTGCCCCAGTCAGTGTAGCCAGAGCTGAGGGAAGGACCTACAGTCTCCACCCTGGGGGTGTTGGTGCTCAGCAGGCAACAGAAGAACCAGCGGGTTGGAGGGTGGGAAGTGTTGCAGGAGGATCCAGTGGCTGGAGGGGGCTGGACAACTGCTGGCGGGGGACACCTCCAGGTTGCCAGCTCAGGGAGCTGAGTGGTGTTTCTGCCCCCACCCCCAACCTCTGTCTCCCTCCCCTTGCATTTGAGGCTGAACAGGGAGACCTCCATTTCCTGGGCCTGGTCAATTTCATGTAAGTTTCCTAGGCCTGGCCAATTTCATGAACGGGACTGTATCCATTCATTAATTCACTCATTCATCTTCCTCCAACAGAAGGGACTGCATACATTTGTTACCAAGTCCTGGCCAAATGTAAATAAAAAGTACCCACGCGATTATATATACCCCTAGACAAAGAATCCATTTGCATTTTTACTAATACCAGGAGCTCTGGTACTTTCTCTCTGTATTCTTTTCTGTAAAATAAATCCTTTCTTACCATTGATCTGTGGTTCGTGGATTCATTCTTCAAATCATCGAGACCAAGGACCTACTGAAGAAGAAATTCCAGCATCATATTTTGGAAGCTTGTCTTGGATAGAAGATCTGTGGTAAGGAGTAAGACCACTTACCTCTATCCTATTTTTCTCTATAGTTACAATAATGGAAACTGACAATTTTGATGCCTATCAGCCCATAAAAGTGCATAGAGCAGTTGCCGACCTCTGGGTCACAGGCAAGAGGCTGCTGGGGGATGAACTTTCTAATTCCCCTTGCCTCTAGAAAAGAACCGAAGAGAATGTTAGAAAGCTTTTGAACCTGTTCTGTATTCACCCTTTTTTCTCTGGTAGAGAGTCAAGCAAAGAAGTAGCACCCAGAGGTTCCCAGCAATGGTTCTGGGGTCTCCAGCAGTGGTTCATACCCCAAGGCACTGGAGGGCTTTCTGAAAAAATATGCTCTCCCAGCTCTTTTACTATCTGCTCTTCTCTTCCATAGTCCCAAAATTTTTCTATTTATCTCTATAGATCCCTGCTGCTTTTCTCTCTTTCCTTGTAGTTTACGTGCTTTGTTTGAATGTTGGTAAAGGATTGCTTTACTTACATAGTTAAGTTTGTACTTGCTAATTCTGGTATTTTCAGATGTTCTAAGTGTGCTTCAGATGTTGTGAGTATATAGTAAGGTCCATTTTCTTGCCTTTCATTATAAAATTGAATTCAATCAACTGTTTTGCTTGTTTGAGAAGAAAAAAAAGCTGAACCATGTTAACAGAGGCCTAGAAGTCAGCTCCAAATAAAGGGAAAAATGACTTCCCTACACAGCTTAAACCAGGAGCCTGTGAAGAGAAGTCTGGGGCAACCTGCCAAGAAAAGAATGGCCCTAAACCCTAGGCTACAGTTCAGTCTCTTAAAGATGAAGAAGTGCAAAGAAAATGACCCTGGGTATTTGATTTTATTCTGGTCTACTTGTGTAAACAGGAAAGTTTAAAATAATTCCAGGTTTTTCTGAGACTTCAGCTAGTTGTAACTAATTGTAATGCAACAGTTTCAAAGTGTCTTTCAACCCTGATTTGTTACTGAGTTTAATTATTGTTGCCTTGCTAATTTTGGGAAAAGAATTGGAAGTTGGAATACATAGCATTTAAGGCCTACTCATGATAGAAAGCTGATTTTCTTTTGTTACTGGGAATTTAGAAAAAGCTTGTAAAAATTATAAAGGGTTACACATACAAGCACAATGCTGGGCTGGGGCTCACCACCACTTTGATTAACAGGTATATACTCAACGGCAGGTACAGCAAGGGAAAGAACTTATAGTTGCATCAGGTGGGACCAGGCTCCCAGATAGCTGATTTATCAGGCTGTGCGGCCAGCAAATAATAAGCATAGGAGAGTCCACAGGAACAAAGCACTACACTGGTAATTGTGGCTAAATCTAAACAAGTGAAGAGACAGGGGAGGCCACTGTCCTCAGGGATGCTTCCCCAAGCATCAAAAGTATGCTTCCTTTAGTTTGGCTGGAAGGCTTCTTGGGTTGGTCATAGGACACTTTGACAACCCAGGAACACAAAGGGTAGGACTGATTAAAACACTGGATTTTTATTCTTTCCCACAGATGGGTAACATATTCTCTCACCAAGAGAACACCCTTCTGGGCTGTATTCTGAAGCACTGGGACATGTTTAATCTCCAGATGCTGAAAATAAAATGTATGGTTTTCTTCTGCACCCAGTCCTGGCCTCTGTATCAACTCTCCAATAGTGAACAATGGCTACTGGAGGGTATTCTAAATTATGATATCACTTTTCAATTATATATACATATATACATGTATGAGTATATATATATATATATATAGTAAACAAGAAGGGAAGTGGTCTGAAGTACCCTATGTGCAAGCTTTCTATTTTCTCAGGGACAACTCCCGACCGTGTAAAACCTGTCAGATAGATTCAGCTCTCCTGGCTGCAATAACTTCCCCAAAAGACCAGGGATTCCTGAGAGAGACGCTGTCACCACCTAATTCAAACCCACCATCTACTTCTCCCGTACCTTCCTCCGTGCCTTTAGAAAACCCCAAGAAGAAGACTATTCCCAGAGATTCTTCTGTTACTGTTGGGACCCCAAGAAAGCAACTGTATCCTTCTTTGTGTCACTTGGTTGAGACTGTGAATGGTGAAAGGGGAAAAGTGTGCATATTCACTCCATGTTCTCTGGCAGATTTAAAACAAATTAAGGTTGATTTAGAAACATTTTCTGATAACCCAGATAGGTACACAGATTTCTCAAAGGGTTAGGACAAAGCTTTGACCTTTCTTGGAGAGATGTAATGCTACTACTAGATCAAACGTTAACTTTTTAAAAAAGTTTTTTGCAGTTTTTGGCCAGGGTCAGGTTTAAACCTACCACCTCTGTTAATTGGGGCTGGCACCTTACTCCTTTGAGCCACAGGTGCCACCCTCAAACATTAACTTCTAATGAGAAAATTGAAGGAATCCTTAGATGAGGTTAGAAAGTGGGGTGATTTGTGGTTCATATCCAATACTGATAGCAGCATATCCTCTGAGTGAAGGGATAGATAACTCATGGGAAGACAGATAGTTCCCTTTGAGGTTCCTGAATGGGACCCTAAAAAAAAAGGTGAGTGGTAGTGTAAACATTTTCTAACATGTATCCTGGAAGGTTTATATCAATCCAAGAAAAGGCCTATGAATTATTTTAAGTTGTCTACTATTTATCAAGAGCAAAATGAGAGTCTCTTAGCCTTTCTTGAGCGGCTCAGGGAGGGGATGAGAAAACACACTCAGTTGATGCTCAATTCCTTAGAAGGGCAAATTATTTTAAAAGATAAATTTATCATTCAGGTGGCCCCAGACATTTAAAAAAAAAAAAAAAACTCCAGAAATTGACTGTAGGCCAGGATCATAACCTGGAGAATCTTCTTTTAATGGCCACAGTGGTCTTTTATAATCGAGATCAGGAGAAAGAGGAGAAAAAAGAGAGAAGGGATAGAAAAGGAATGACAGCTCTAGTAATGGCACTCCAACAACCAGGCACCATTCAGGGGCAGAGGGAAGCCAGAGGAGCTAAGAACAAATGCTTCCAATGTGGTCAGACTGGCCACTTCAAGAGAAATTGCCCCTGACAGCACCACTGGCTGGGCAAGCCACTGGACCCCTATACAGAATGAAAGGGTAACCACTGGAAGGCATCCTGTCCTCAGAGGTGAAATCCTCCTGGGACAGTGATCCCATCAGCCTCCAAACTGGACTGAGGGTGCCTGGGGAAGCTTCTCATGGCTTTTGCTTGTGTCATCACCCCTCAAGAATCCTGGGTCTGACTCATAGTGGAGGGCCAAGAGAAACAATTTCTTCTGGATACTGGAGCAAACTTTTCTGTACTCTAACTCTGGTCTTCTATCCCTCAAATCTGTAACTACACAGAGGGTGTGTGGAAAGCCAGTTACCAAATTTTCCTCTCAGCCTTTAAGCTGCAATTGGGTGACTGGCTGTTCTCTTACACCTTCCTACTCATGCCTGAAAAGAATCATACACCTCAATATGCTCCCCTTTTTGGGACAACCATTTATATGAATATGGGACAAGAACCTATACTATGCCTTCCATTATTAGAGATAGAAATTAACCCTGAAGAATGGGCTACTGAAGGACAGGTGGGAAGAGCAAGACACGCTCAACCAGTCCAAATTAAGTTTTAAAATCCCACCATCTATCCCAGTGAAAAACAATATCCTCTAAAAGCAGAAGCTAAGAATGGGCTAATACCAATTATACAGAATCTAAAATGACAGAAATTATTAATACCTTGCAATAGTCAATGTAACACTCCTATTCTAGGAGTGTCAAAGCAAACAGGACTTGGAGACTAGTACAAGACCTCCTCATTATAAATGAAGCAGTCATTCCTCTCCATCCTCTAGTTCCCAATTTGTATCTTTGTGATCTCAAATCCCAGGAAAGCTGCCTGTTTCACAGTCCTAGACTTAAAAGATGCCTTTTTCTGAATTCCTCTTCATGAAAATTCCCTTCTGTTTTTGAAGACCCCCTCTGAATCCAACAAGGAAACAGGGCATGATTGCCAACAAATTATAGCACAGACCTATGCAGCTAGAGAAGACTTACAAGAAACTCCTTTACCCAATCCAGACATGGTTTTATACACAGATGGAAGTTCTTTCATAGAACAAGGAACTTGCACAGCAGGATATGCTATAGTAGATATTCAGTATGCTGTAATTGAGAGTGGGAGTCTCCCTTCAGGAACCAGCAAGCAATTAGCTGAGCTAATAGCTTTAACCCATGCTTTAGAAATTGGAAAAAAAATGAGTCAATATATACACTGCCTCAAAATATGCTTTCCTTATTTTACATGCCCATGCTGCCATTTGGAATAAAATGAAATAGATAGGTTATTACAAGCTGTTCATGCTCCACAAGAAGTAGCAGTTATTCATTGTAAGGGACACCAAAAACACTTAGAGGATATTTCTGAAGGTAACTGACTTGTTGATAAAGAGGCTAAAATGGCAGCACAGAAAAGAAAAATTCCCCTTGCAGCATCCCTCCTTTGGGAGGGATCACTTGAGAATCATATACCTCAATATGCCCAAAAAGAAAAGGAACAGGCTTTATCCAGAGACTATTCACTACTTCCATCAGGCTGACTATAAAATAGAAGTGGACTTTTGCTATTACCTGCTGCAAGCCAATGGAAAATACTTAAAACTTTACATCAGTCTTTTCACTTTGGCGCTGAAAGTACCTATCAAATGGCTAAAGCTCTCTTTAATGGAAACAATTTATTTAAAACCATAAAACAGATAACAAGGACACATGAGGTATGTCATAGAAACAATCCTTCATATTACCATCTAGCTTCTCCAGGTATACAAAAACAAGGTAAATATCCAGGTGAATACTGACAAATAGATTTCACTAATTTCCCTAAGGTACATGGTATACAATATTTGCTGGTAATTGTGGATACTTTTACTAATTGGGTTGAAGCATTCCCTTGCAGGAAAGAAAAGGCCCAGGAAGTTGTAAAGGCTTTAGTACATGAGTTTATTCCCAGGTTTGAACTCCCTCAGAGTTTGCAAAGTGATAATGGGCCTGCTTTCAAAGCAGCTGTTATACAGGGAATATCTAAATCCGTGGGCATAAAATATCATCTACACTGTTCTTGGAGGCCCTAATCCTCTGGGAAGGTTAAAAAAAAAAAAAATGAGTGATAAAATCAAGGGAGAGTTAAGAAAGCTAACTCGAAAGCCTCATCTCCCTTGGACTAAATTATTTTCCATTGTTCTCCTTAGAATAAGAAATTTACCACAGAGTCTTGGTTGTAGCCCAGTTGAATTATTATATGGAAGACCCTTTTTAACTAAAGATTTATTGTTAGATCAAGAAACTACAGAATTAGTAAAACATATTACTTCTTTAGCTTAATTTCAACAAATCCTTAAAAACCTCCAAACTACATTTTTACATTCAACACTAAAAGAGCTTTTCTCTCCTGGAGATCTACATATGGTCAAAACTCTTCCCTCCAAATCACCTTCCCTGACCCGAAGTTGGGAAGGTTCTTTTTCTATTATTTTCTTCTACAGCTGTTAAAGTTATGAGAATAGATTCCTGGATACATCATTCACCAGTAAAAATCCTGGAACCCACCACCTCCCACAGAAATGGACCATGAAGACAATCAACCACAGTCTATCTACACTTGTGAGCCTAAAGAAAATTTGAAGTTATTATTTAGAAGACAGCAAGGAAAGTGTTAATTATAGTTTTCTTGTAATATCACTGACTTTGTTTTTCCAACTGGATACCAATGACACTGTAATTAACCCCCTCTTCTCACTGTTCTACCTTTGCCTTTTAATGTGTTAATCAGATTGGTGTCTTCCAGGAAATATGTAATCAAGCCACAAACAGTAAAGATGGTTGCAGTCTAAGACCTGATTCTGTTGTGGACTCCTGGATCACCCTCCCTCTGGAGAAACACTAACTTCCCCCTTATCTCATCACCTGATTCAGCAGGAAGCAGTTGGATGGAGTCTTCACCCTTTTCCTCTAACAGCACCTAGAGTTTCTACTCAAAGACAGAGAATTGATACAGGGTGAGTGGTGCCCCAGTCAGCACAGCCAGAGTTGAGGGTAAGACCTGCAGTCTCTGCCCTGGGGATGTTGGTACAAGGCAGCCAACAGAGGAATCAATGGGTTGGCAGTTGGGGGGGGGTTGTCACATGAGGATCCAGTGGCTGGAAGGACTGGACAACTGCCTGAGTTTCCAGCTCAGGGAGCTCAGTGGTGTCCCCACCCCCGGCCTCTGTCTCCCTCCCCTTGCATTTGCAGCTAAACAAGGAAGCCTCCATTTTTCCATCCTGGTTAATTCATGTAAGTTTCATAGGCCTGGCCAATTTCAAGAAGGGACTGTATCCATTCATTAATGAGTTCATTCACCTTGCCCCTAGCAGAAGGGACTGTATACATTCATTAATGCACTCATTCCTCTTGCTCCAGCAGAAGGGACTGCATTCATTCATTGCCGAGTCCTGGCCAAATGTAACGACAAAGGACCCATGTGACTATATGTACTCCCTAGACAAAGAACCCAGGGGGAGAGAGAAAGACAGGGAGATATTTTTTTCCCACTTGGGTTTTTCCTTCTGCCAAGACCTGTGGTGCTTTTTCTCTGTATTCCTTTCTATAAAATAAATACTGTCTTACCACTGATCTGTGGTCCATGGATTCATTCTTTGAGTCACTGAGACCAAGGACCTACTAAAAAAGAAATTCTGGTATCAATACAACTAAAACATATGTACCTCCATAATAATCTGCAACTTTTAGATGTCATTTTAGTTCCATTTGATAATTTTTCCTTTCGTTGCCTGTGTTTTTGGTGTCATGTCCATAAATTCACTTCTAACACAAATTTCATGTAGCATTTTCCCTGTTTTCTTCTAGTTGTTTCACAGTTTCAGACGTGAAATTGAAGTCTTTAATTTATTTTGAGTTGATTTTTGTATATGGTACAAGGATCTAAGTTTATTTTTTTACATGTGGATATCCAGTTTGCCCAACACCATTTATGGAAGAGACTATCATTTTGCCATTGCGTATCCTTTGTCAAAGGTTAGTTTACCATATGTGCTTGGGCTTATTTCTGGGCTTTCTGTTCAATTTCATTGGTTTTTGTGTCTGGTTATAGTACTACAACCATGCTTTTTGGATTACTACAGCTTTGTAATATAATTTTAAATCAGAAAAAAAGAAATTGTAATTCATTTTTCAGATATAGTAATGTGGTTATATTTCTAAAGCACCATCTTTTAGGGAATGCAATAAAATATTTATGGTTGTAATATGATAAATGGTATTTACTTCAAAATTACCTTGTAAAGAAAGAGAGTATAATTGGGGTTACAGAAAAAACAAACAAGTCATGAATGGATAATTGTTAAAGTTGAGTGATGAGAACATGAAGATTCATTAATCTACTCTCTCTACTTTCATAAATGTTTGGACTTTTCCATAATGAAACATTTTTTAAAGAGAAATTTTCCACAAGCATCAGAAGAGAATTTCCAACTGACTTACTTGAACCAGTGCACACATATTCTGCCTTCCCTCTTGCTATTATCATGTTCCTAAGTAAAGCAGATCCCTTCATATGTACATTAGAGTACATGACTTTTCACCTATTAAAAGATTTAATTCTAGTAATCCTTTTCCCACTTGCATTATTAGTTTCCCCATTTCTGCTAGATCAGTCCTTATCAGCACAGAAATGTGCTATAATTTCTCACATTACAAAAAAAAAAAACAAAAAAACCCCCAACTAATCCCCTCTAAACATCCCTGTTTCTCCCTTGAGTTATTGCCCCATTCTCTGACACTTTTATAGGAAAACTCCTCAGAACAGTTTTCTACATTTATGGTTTCCAATTGCACTCATGTCATTCTTTCTAGAACGCATTCCAGATAGATTTTTACACCTACCACTCCATTTATACTGCTTGTCAAGGCCACCAATGATCTCAGTGTTGCTAAATCCAGTGGTGAATTCTCAGTCCCCATCTTACTTGATCACTCCATTCTCCTTGAAACACTTTCTTCACTTAGCTTCCAAAACACCATACTCTCCTACTTTTCTTTGTGCCTTGCTGTTCTTTCTCTCAATATCCTTTGCTAGTTTAGTCTCATTTTTATGATCTATAAACAATTTATTTGTCTAGAGTTCAGTCTTTCTCTTCTGTATCTATACTCTTTCTTGGTGAAAGGAAAGAGAAATTTTATATTTCTATCCTGGACTTCATCCCTAAATTCCACACTCCACTTGAACATTTAACAAACATCAAAAATTTAACAGGTCCATAATTGAACTCATTAAAAATTTTCTCTGCTTCTATAGATTTTCCTATTTCAGATTGCAGTAATTCCATCTTTCCATTTGTTCAGGCTGGAAACTTTGTAGTAATCCTTGACTTCTATCATTATATCTACTCACATCCAATCTACTGGTGAAATGTAAAATAGAATTTTTCAATTTGAAATGAAAGGATGCTGTAACACTCAAGAGATCGAATCAGTAATCAACTACTCTCAAAAATAAAAGCCCAAGATCAGGTATTTCAGTGGTGAATCCTACCAAACATTTAAGGAAGAATTAACTCCAGTCTTTCCCATACCTTTGAAAAACTGAAAAGAGCTTGGCATAGTGGCTCAGACCTGTAATCCTAGCACTCTGGGAGGCTGAGGTCGGAGGATTGCTTGAGCTCAGGAATTCAAGACCAGACCAAGCAAGAGCAAGACCCCCCCCCATTTCTATTGAAAATAGGAAAAGTAGCCAGCTGTGGTGATAGGCATCTATAGTCCTACCTACTTGTGAGGCTGAGGCAGGAGCTTCACTTGAGTCCAGGAGTTTGAGGTTGCTGTGAGCTATGATGACTCCACAGCACTCTACCTTGGGGCAAAGGAGTTAGATTCTGTCTCAAAAAAAAAAAATTGAAAAGAAAGAAACACTTCCAAATTCATTTTATGAGCCCAATGTTACCCTGATACCAAAGCCACACAAAGATACCACAGAAAAGAAAACTACAAGCCAGTATCTCTAATGAACATAGAAGCAAAAATCCTCAACAAAATACTAGTAAACCAAATTCAAAGCACATTCAAAGGATCATACACTGGGTAACCAAGCAGAATTTTTTCCCTTATATGCAAATCAATTAATGTGATACAACCTTAAATCAATTAATGTGATACAACAGAAAAAAAGATTCGACAAAATTCAAATAGTTTCATGATTAAAAAAAAAATCTTAACAGATTACCTATGGAAGGACTTTACCTTGACATAATAAAAGCCATATATGACAAGCCCTCAGATAACATGGTACTCAATAAGGAAAAGCTGAAAGCTTTTCAAACTCTAAGATCAAGAACAAAGTAAGAACACTTCCTCTTGCCACTTCATTGAACTTAGTGTTGAAAGTCCTAGCTAGAGAAATTAGGCAAGAAAAAGAAATAAAAGGCATGCAAAGTGATAAGGAAGAAGTGAAATTATCTGTTTGCAGAAGACATATCTATAAATCCTTTAGATTCCACACAAATGCTGAAAAAAAAAACTCTGTTAGAACTAATAAATTAGTTAAAGTTGTAGGATACAAAAATAAGATACAAATGACTTATGTTTCTATACACAAGAATGAACTATCAGAAGAAACAATTCCAATTATAACAGAATCTAAAAGAATAAATACTTAAAAATAAACTTAACAAAGAAGGCAAAAGTCTTCTAAATGGAAAACTCCAAAACATCGATGAAAAGGACTAAAGAAGATAAAAATAAATTGAAAGTCATCCCATGTTCATGAGTTGGAAGACTTACATTGTTAAAATGTCCATACTACCCAAAATGATCTATGGATTCCCTGATGACCCTATCAAAATCCCAATGACATTTTTTATAGAAATAGAAAACACACACTTGAAATTCACAGGCAACCTCAAAAAATCCTGAAGCGCCAAAGCAATATTGAAGTAAAAACAAGATTGGGGGCACCAAACTTGTGATTTCAATATATAGAACAAAGCTACAGTAATGAGAACAATGCAGGATGTGGTAATGGCATAAAATCAGACATATAAAACAACAGAACAGAATAGAGAGTCCAGAAATAAATGCTCACATATACAACCAACTAATCTTCAATAAATGTTCTAAGAATGCACAATAGGTAAATGATAAATTGGTGCCAGGAAAACTGGATATCCACATAGAAAATAATGAAATGAAACCCTTATTTTATACTATACACAAAAATCAACTACAAATGGATTAAAGATTTAT
>CAUYRH010144234.1:0-16003 GCA_963574655.1 Perodicticus potto
ATACAAATGCCTTCATATAACAACTGAGAAAATGCCAGGAAGGCTATGTTAATCAGTTTGATGAAAATAGTTCAGATTGTATATGAAACCAGCACATTGTACCCCTTGATTGCACTATCGTACACAGCTATGATTTAATAATAAAGACAATTAAAAAAAAAAAAAACAATTTCTGCTCCTTCCTTGCCTTCTGTCACCCCCTACATTCAAACATCTACCAAGTCCTGATAATTCTGTTTCTTCAGTATGTCTCAGATATGTCCACTTCTCATCCCTGTTACCACTTTACCAGTCCAAATCACCCTCATCTCTTGCCTAAGACAATTACATCTCCTAGCTTTTCTCCTTGCTTCTAGTCTTTATTCCTTTGTTTCTACACATATCACAGAATCTTCATCTGGATAGATAGCAGGATATCTGGATAGACAGCAGGATATATGATAAGTATATTGCAATGTTAATGGTAGAATCTACCATCTCAACTATGTTTAGAAATTTTCATAATAAAATAAGAAAAAGAAAACCCTTCTATAATTCTCATTGCTGTGAGGATAAAAGTCTAAACTTCCTAATATGGTTTTCTAAACCCCTTCTGGTCTGGCACCTGATTATTTCTCCAGTCTCATCTTTAGCCGGTCTCCCTACAAGCTTCTCCATGGCCTCTTGTCCCAGCCATTATGGATGTACCTATATTTCAGTTCTGTGAGTAGTCCTTGCTCTGTCTTGTCTTTGAAACAATACATACTATTCCATCTGTCTGGAATAGGCCTCCTCTTATTCTCCTGGTTAACTCTCTCTGGTCTTCAGGTCTCTTCTGCAATGGTACTTCTTCTGAGAAACTTTCCCTGATTCCTCCCAGACTGAGATAGAGCCCCCTGCTATGTATTCCCAGTTCCCTCTACTTTCTTATATACTAATACTATACTACTTGATTAAAATGCTTTATTCTTCCATCTCTTTAAGTGGACTATGTCCTCCATGACAGCAGGAACTATGTTATTCTTCACCCCTTAGTACTTAAGAACAGCTCCTAGAACAGTATGTCACATATAGTAGTTACTCCATAAATATTTTGAATGAATAAGTAAATAGCTAAATGAATTATATCCCCAATGCCTAGCATAGTTCTTGGTAAATAGTGGCTGACTGACATGGCCCCAGTCCTCAATGATCTCATCCTTATAGAGTCATGGACAATGCAAAAGCTTCTCCCCGAACTTTGCAGCTATTTCATTGTGTAACAATGATGTTGCCCTGAATTATAGCTGGGCAGTAGTTACCTCAAATTGTGTTATATCCATTTCAACCTGTCCTTTTAGCAGTGGGATTTGTCTGGGAGTCTCACGGACCATCACACTCCATCTGAAATAAATTTCAAAGACAGATATTTGTGGCTGTGTCTCATCACAGATAGGACTCAATGCTTCAAAGGTCAAGAAAGAGGTCAAAATATTTATGTAGTGAAGGGAGACATATTGTATGGGTAAGCAGATTGCCTAAGCAATCTCTGGTTTCCTGATCTCAATGGTATACCACAAAAAGTGCCTCTGACTCATGAATTCTGTAGGCCAGTGTGATGAAAGGAATTCCCTCATAGTGTTCTCAGCAGTGATTCTCAGCCAGGGGTAACCATCAAGATCACCTGAGGTACTTGTGTAAAAACAGAAGGTTCAAAAAATTTATATACACATTTTTAGGAAGCAAAAAACTATATTAAAATTGTAATACTCAAATCACATTTGACTTTTGCAATCACAAGAGATACAAGATACAATATACAAGATAACAAGCATCAGCATATATTGAGTATTACAATTTTAATATAGATTTTTCCTTTCTTAAAATATGCATACATTTTTTGGCACCCTCTGTATATATACCAGGACCCTGTCCAATATCTACTGAATCTTTTTGGTAGGGCCCAGTTTGGTATCTTGAAAAAGCTCTTCATGAGATCCTTATGGGCAGTAATAAATCAAATACTCACATAGTACCCCAGCATAGAAAGTCTTTTTTTCTTGGGAAATAGGATAGCAATATTCTGTCTTCTCTAAAGCAGAGACAATATAACAAAGTTTTTTCTAACCACTCCCCTTTTTTAGTTTCTTTGGAAACTTGATGAAATGGAGGAGCCCAGGGGTGTCCAACCTTTTTTGTTTTCCTGCTGCACATTAGAAAGAAGTATAGTCTTGGGCCACACATTAAAAATACAAACATTAATCAAAGCTGATGAGCAAGAAAAGGTCTGTTCACAATTTTCTGATATCTGACACTACAGATAAGCAAAATAGGCCTCAAATAATCTGGATACAGCCCATGGTCCATAGGTTAGACACCTCTGCAATTTTTCCCTGACCAAAACATATGCTTATGTAGATAATTGGCTGTACAACTAGAAGGTTTACAGAACCCTTGGAATTTATTCATGGGACTCCAGTTCTTGGATCTTTTAGTTTAGAAGAGGGGCTTTAATGATGTTTGAGGGATACATGGTAGATTCTAGCTTCCCAAGAGATAAGATCCCTCAAACTGCCATGCACTGGAGCCAGAATGGAAATGAGACTAGAATATTCCTGAGTAAGATGATGTAACTGGCTTGGCACCCATAGCTTAGTGGTTAGGGTGCCGGTCACATGCACTGCGGCTGGTGGGTTCGAACCTGGCCTGGGCCTGCTAAACAACAACAAGAACAAATAGCCAGGTGTTGTGGCGGGTGCCTATAGTCCCAGCTACTTGGGAGGCTGAGGCAAGAGAATCGCCTAAGCCCAGAAGTTGGAGGTTGCTATCAGCTGTGATGCCACAGCACTCTACTGAGGGCAATAAAGTGAGACTCTGTCTCAACAACAACAACAACAAAAAGATGATGTAACTGAGAATAACTAATAAGAGATACAAGGACCCAATCTTTCAGCCATTCACCTGTCTAGAATCCTCACACTAGCCTGCTCCACACGGTTGAGGATATCCACAGGTGATTTGCTTTTGTTCCAGAATGTACCCCAGCCCAGGACACGGGCCAGATCATTACCGGTTCCAAGTGGGATGACTGCCAGCTGACACTGCAAAAACAAAAGGAGGTACCCTATTCAGACAGTCCTTCTAAGCTTACTCATGAAAGAAATCAGAGAGTACTCCTGGGGAAGAATTATGATCTTAAAGGAAGTAGTTTTAAGGGACTTCAGATTTTAGGAAGTATAATGAGAGGATGCTTGAGGGTGGGTGAAATTTTCTCGAAGGACTTGGGCCCCATTGTTGTCAATACAGAACCTACTCACTAAAGAGTTAAGTTGCTAGAATATGCGAGTATTTATAGCCATGCTTATAAAAGAGAAGTGTACCCATAAATTTCTATCTGGCCTGGGCCAAAGAGGTGGAGTATCTCAGGAGACAAAACTACTGGAGTCAGAGGAGCAGAGGGTGGCCTAGGGAGAGTGGCACAAAGTAGAAAAAAGTTTCTGCCACTCTCAAGACTCAGGGAAGAAGATCAGTGGCCTCAGAAAGGGAAGGAAATGGTGGACTAAAGGCTGTCTGAAGTCCCGTTCTTTTTTTCTTATTCTTTTCCCCTTTAACTCTTCACTTTGAATCCTGGGAAATAGAGCACTGCTTATTCTTTCTGCTAACTCCTTCATTTCTCTTTTGTGCAGTTAGACAATTAGAAAATGGTCTAGGTGAGCAGACTTGGATTGGGAATCTACCAGTTAGATTGACTATGAAACCTGGGGGACATACGTATTCTTTTATAGACAGGGAGAATGAAGACTTGGGACTTCTTGGGATGGGCAATTCCACATCCCTACTCTTTCTAGAAATGGCTAAACTGAGTCAGACAGGAACTTACCCTTTCATGTAATCCAAAGGCATCAATCAGAGATAAGACCCAGCTTACGCTGCCATCTCCACCACAAACCAGAACCCGAAAGCGAGCAAAGTTCTTGAACATGCACAGCCTGAAAGGAAGAAGGGGAAAGGAAGTCATTTCACGAACACTTGGTCTTTATAACATTTTTACAATGTGTCAGGACACAAGGACTGATGGCTACGTTGACATCCTGTTAACAGGGTACTTGCCTTATTTCCCTTAACCTGTATTTCTCTGTGTACCTAAGACCATAGGCAATACCCATTGGGAATCCCAGAGATCAGGCCTTGCCTCAATTTATGCTGTTTTGTGACCTAGTCAACTAGTAACCTTGCAAAAGCCATCTGGTGAGGCCCAGGAAAAATGCCTTGCACAATGATTATTGGGTTCGCAGGAGCCAGGACTGAGCAGCCAGATGGTGCTCAAATAAAACTGATCTGTATTAAACATACATCTATTTATACCTGGGAAAAAGAGTGAATGGCAGACAGCAATGTCCATTTGCCTCTTCCTCTGAGGTCAGGAGCTATAGTTTTACCTCTTTCAACTAAAAAACAGTAGAGCAAATCTGAGAGCAAGACATGGGCTCAATGGGATTGATTAGGAGAGAGCTAAAAATCCTCCAGTAAGCCAATCCCAAATACCCTGGAGTTATATGTTTGTATCCTGACATAAGAAAATATGTCTTTCCTGCCCAAGTAAAAGAGTTGATTCCAGGAATCCTATCCTAGTCTAGAATGTATAGAACATACCCAACTATATCCCTTACTCCATGCTTACCCGACTTCAGGTCCACCCTTTGATAGGTCAAACACTTGAGACGGATTAAGGTATTGCTTGAATTTTCGTAGGAAGACGATCCCTTGATGATCGCCACTTTTGGAATTGATGAAGATGAGCAGGGGACATGAACAGGCTGATGACCAATCAAGATTCCAGAAGTCTGCAGATACTACTAATTGACCTGATATACACACACACACAACAATAAGAAAAAGAAGGACAAAAAGAATAGGACCGTTGAGATGGAAACGAGATATGACTTAACGTCACATTTTGCAAAGAGTTTTTGAGAACATGTCCTAGTCTCCTGTGACCGAGGAGCAGAGGGAAAGTCAAGACACCATCTTCAGGGGCTTTGTCCAGCTATTGTCTAGCATGTTGTAACAATAGCATTGTGCCTTTCTTATAAAGATTAATTTTCATCTAAGCCCTGGGAAATTACTTAGGTTTTTGAAACATCCATTTTGCAAACAAAGAAACTGAGTCCCTAATTTTCCAATGCTTAGATGAAAACATTTGTTGTTACAAATGTAACAACATTTACTGAACAATTACTACATGCCTAGCATCATGCTAGATACTGCTGGGGTGTACTCCCTGCCCTCAAGCTCAGGAAACAGACTCACACAGAGTATATTGGGCACAAGGAATAAGGACATTGGAGCTGCAATCAAGGATTAGTAAGACTCTGTGGGGAACCTGAGGAAGGAGAAGACTGAGGGCCCAGGAGGAGCCCTCTGTCTGGGATAGCTCAGTGCTCACAGTGAGGAGTTACCAAGTCAGGAGAGAGAGTGAGGAAAGGCTGTCATTCAGCCAGGAGCTAATGACAGATCATATCGAGGCAGGGTGAAACAAAGAGCTTTAATCACTTCTCTATGGCTCTGGCAGAATAATTTGTTATCACACCAACTTCCAGGGGAAATAAGAATATAGGGAAACTGAGCAGAGAGAGGCTTTAATAATCCCCAACACTCAAAGTCCTATAGAGAAGTGGGGTTATAATAGTCCAAATAGCCAAAGCCTACCAACTCATGCTAAGACTTAGAGCCTGTTGGCAGGGAGCCTATTGCCCTGGAGCCTATTGCCCCCTAGGAGACACTAGACAAATCGTTAGCCCCCAATCCTTGAAGTTCATGGCTTGCCATAGATGCCACAGCAAAAATAAATAGAGCAAAAAGCATGTGGCTCACTTGTCAATGGTGGTGGGGAGGTGGGTTGAGAAGTCTCATTTGTTTTATTTTAACCTGAGTAAAAGGGATCCTGGAAGAAATGTGCTTAAGCAGATTTTTGTGGCTGGTTTGTCTGGAAAAATCTATGGCTAGCTTCCTTTATGGGCCATTTCCCACTCATTGGCCAGTAAAGCTGGAAGGCATCCATAACCAGCTAGCCAGCCATGCATCAAATTATCAGGATTCACAGCTTCAAAGGGCATCTACTATGTCACCTCAGTAGCATAGCTTGGAAGTAGTTACTTTCCCTGAACACATTATTCAACAGTAGTACCTTTTTGAAAGTTTTTGCTTTTTTTTTACAAAAGCGATATGTTGACACAATGGTAGTTAAGACACATAATCCATTCATTCAACAAGTATGTATCGAGGGCATTTCTCTGTGCCTGTTTTTGCTTTACGTTCTGAAAACACAATGATGGACAAGATAGAAACAGTACCTGCCCTGTTGAACTTATATATCAATGAAGGAGACAGACCGTAACAACTAATTATAAAAAATAATGCGGAAAAAAATAAGGTAAGGAAAAGGGGCTGAGAATGAAGAGGGTTTTGTTTTAGACAGAGTGGTCAAAAACTGCTTCTCTGGGGAGGGAACATTTGAGATAAGACTTGAATGACATGAGGGAATGAGTAATGCAGGTATCTGGAGGAAGAGTTTTGGGGGATGGGAAGAAGAATAAGTGCTAGAAGAATTAGTAGTAGGACCCAGAGAAGGGAGACTGTGGTGCCTGAGCACCACTGAAGAGCATAGCATGGCTGTTATGGAGTAAGTGAGGGGGAGAGTGGGAGAAGATGTCAGAGAGGTAAAATGGACCAGATGAAATGACAAGACATTAGAGGAAGCAGCGAAACTCTTTTGATATAGAATTGAAACATTAGAGGTCAGGTTATAAAACATATAAAGAAAATACTCAAAGGGTGTTATATCTTTTTATGTGCTTGTTCCTGTACCAACCAACAATGCAGGCCTCTATTCCTGGCCTGGCCTCAGGCTTACCTCTCCTTTTTTTTAGAACCTGGCTCTGCTCTGTGCTTCCATTTCTTGCTCAGCAACCTTCTATTAGTACCCTCTAGGTGAGCATATGACTTTGGGTATGTACTCTAATTAAAGGACTCCTGGAAACAGCTACCTGCTAACACCTAGTGGACTTGTCAGATGTGCTTAGAAGCAATGATTTCTCTTGCCAGAGGTCCTGGAATAGACCTGTCTATGCCCTCATTTTTGTTTTTTATTTAACAGTGTCAAAGGACTTTAGGGGATAGTCCCTCTCTGAAGGTAAGGCAGCAGTGGCAGTGAGACCAATAACTGTGTGCTGTTGGGGCCTTAGTTTCCTTGTTTGCAAGATGGATCTTTCAAAAACCTTACTAATTTCCCAGGGCTTAGATGAAAATTAATCTTTATAAGCTAGGCACAATGCTGTTGAGAAAAGGAAATACAACTTAGCTTCTAAAAATGAAAAGATGGCTTATCTTACTTATAATAACAAAGATACAAATTAAAACTAAACCACGGTACTACTTTTTTATTGTCCAGAAGATTCACAAAATGTTTTTTTTTTTTTTTTTTTTATTGTTTGGGATTCATTGAGGACACAAATAATTACTTTCCACTAATTGCATTAGTTAGGTAAATTTCCTATTATAATTGTGTCCTGCCCCCAAGAGGTGTATCATATACCCTGAACCTCCAACCCCTTCCCTCCTCCCCTCTCCCTGCTCCCTCATTCCCCTACCCCCCCCGCTATGTATTAGGTCATCTATTATCTTCATATTAGAATTGAATACATTGAATTCTTGATTCTCCATTCTTGTGATGCTTTACTAAGAAGAATGCATTCCACCTCCATCCAGGTTAATACAAAAGATGTAAAGTCTCCATCTCTTTTAATGACTGAATAATATTCCATGGTATACATATACCACAACTTGTTAATCCATTGCTGGATTGGGGGCATGTAGGTTGTTTCCAAAATTTGATAATTGTAAATTGAGCTGAGATAAACAGTCTAGTGCAAATTTCCTTGTGATAAAAGGTTTTTTTTTTTTTTTTTCTAGGTAGATGCCCAGTAATGGGATTGCAGAATCAAATGGGAGGTCTAGTTTGAATTCTTTGAGAATTCTCCATACTTCCTTCCAAAAAGGTTGTATTTGCAGTCCCACTAGTAGTATAAAAGTATTCCCTTCTCTCCATATCCACACCAGCATTTGCAGCTTTGAGACTTTGTGATGTGGGTCATTCTCACTGGGGTTAGGTAATATTAGGTGATTTGCATTTGATTAGGGACGATGAGCATTTTTAGTCTTCTCTAGAGAAGGTTCTATTCATCTCACTTGCCCAGTGATATAAAGATTGTTGCCTTTTTTTTTATTGATTAATTTGAGTTCTCTGTAGATCCTACTTATCAAGCTTTTGTCTGATTCATAATATGCAAATATTTTTTCCCATTCTGAAGGTTGTGTATTTGCTTTGGTTGTTGTTTCCTTAGCTGTACAGAAGCTATTCACTTTAACTAAATCCCATTTGTTTATTTGTGTTGTTGATGCAATTGCCATGGAAGTCGTCTTCATAAAATCTTTCCCCAGGCCAATAACTTCAAGTGTTTTCCCTACACTTTCTTCAAGGATTTTTATTGTTTCATGCCTTAGATTTCAATATTTTATCCATCTTGAATCAATTTTTGTGAGTAGAGAAAGGGGCGGGTCCAGTTTCAAGTATGTTTTATATATATTTCTAAATTCTGTGAATCTTTTACATGTGAATAACCGTTGTATCCATATGGATAACCACATGTAAAAGATTGACAGAATTTTTAAAAAAATATATAACATAGTGTGTATCTTGTGGTTATAAAAAAGAGTGAGGAAGCAATTTTTTGTTGATATGGTAAGATCTCTAAAATATACTGTGATGGGAAAAAGAGCAAGGTACAGAACAATGCATAGTATTAAAAAAGGTGTGAGGGATAAGAATGCCTATTTTTATTTACCAGTTTATACATGAAAAACCTCTGGAATGTCTTCAAGAAACTAATGCACAGTAGTCATCTGTTTGTAAGTAGGAATGACCCGGGGTAATAGTAGATTGAGAAGATCCAAGAAAAGATAGCAGCAAGGCTTTATATTAAACATTATATGCATATGTGTATTTCTTTTTTAAAAAAAGTTGAACAGTACGTCTTAGAAAGTTATTGGTGAAACTTACTAAATGTAGAATATAAATGTCTTAACACAATAACTAAGAAAATGCCATGAAGGTTATGTTAACCAGTTTGATGAAAATATTTCAGATTGTATATGAAACCATCACGTTGTACCCCATGATTGCACTAATGTACAGAACTATGATTTAATAAAAAATAAAAAAAAAGTTGAATCATGTGAATATATTAACTGGTCAAGAGTTAAATTAAGAAATAGGTAAAAAAGAATTATGCTAATGTTGTCTATAGGTTAAATAGTCATGAAAGCATACCTGGAATAATTTTTAAATCTATTTGGCATCTTGGTACATAGGCTGCCCTCTGTAGTATAATTTTCCAAGAGAAAATCAGTCTTACAGCTGGTTTCCCTGTAGATTTATTCACTAACCTAGATCAAACATCTTAACTTCTCTGGGTGTTCATTTCTCTAATGTGTAATAGTAGCATGTACAACGATTAATAAAATAATCCACAGTGGAAATGGGATGCTGCTAGATAAACATAAAATTCTATAATTACAGCAATTTAAACTTCAGTGTTAAACATTATTTGGTCACTTATATAAAGAAAATGGAAGCAGCCCTGGTAGGAAGCCAGTCCCAGGAGAATACAGAGACAGCCCCATTTAGCATCCCCCCTAACACTGCAAAGTGAAGAATGTCTGAATTTGAGCAAGGCCAAATTTTTTAAGATAATTTTGTAAACAAGGTAACAAAAATAGGTGCCATTGTGGACTGGAGTATAATAATGTTAGACAGACTTATAACCGGGTAAGTAACCCTGCCCACAAGATTGCTTTTGAATAGGCTGATGTTAATCATATGGGAGTATTCTGTATTATTCCACAATTTTAAATGACAATTCACATTGCAATATAGAAGGCTTGTGAACTTTGAAGTATCTAAAGCCAGAGGAAGAGCTCCTGGATGACAGAATCAAGATTGTAAAATGACCTCAATAGGCCAGTGGGTCAAAGTAAACAGATGAGATGTAAATGGAATAAATGTGAATCTTGGCTTTAGACTTAAGGACATAAATTGCACCAGAACAGTACAGTAGGGACTTGACTTGGCAGCATCAAATATGAGAAGAGTTTAGGAGATTTAGCTGACTTTAAACTCTAGATGAGTCAACAGCTTGAAAAAAGCCTATGTTTCTTTGAGCTGAATTAATATAACCACAGTACTTCAAATCAAGGGGTCAACAGTTCCACTCAGATTTGTTCTGTTCATTCCATAGAAGGACACTAAATTTGCATAAGGTTGGCTTACTGTTCCCCTTCTTGCTTAAAATCCTTTTACAAAATATCAACTCATTTAACCTTCCTAATGTACCTCAGTACAACCATCATTCCTTATTGGCAGAAAACAAATAACAGATGAGGCTTAGAGAGGTTAAGTAACTTGTCCAGGGCTGTAGTTAGTAAATGTTGGAGGGTAATCCAAGGACTGCTAGCATCAGCACCACCTAGACACTTGTTAGAAATACAATTTAAGCTATGGGGGTAGGGCACAGAAACCTGTATTTTTTTTTTTTTTCAGTTTTTGGCCGGGGCTGGGTTTGAACCCACCACCTCCAGCATATGGGGCCGGCACCCTACTCTTTTAAGCCACAGGCACCACCAGAAATCTATATTTTAAACCTTCTGGATTGTTCTGATGTATACTCATGTTCAACAACACTGCACTATACTATTTAGCCTCCATATGAATTAATGATGCTGTCTTAGTCATCTTTTATTCTCTAGGTTGCTTAGCACTGAGCCTTACATACAGGCAGTATTCAGAAAATGTATTAATGAATTCATGTAACAAATATTGACTGTGCAAATACCGTGTACACAGATCTGAATAAGTGCTGGGGATACAGGGAGTTCATAGGGTGGAAGGCTGACATTTGCTGAACTATAATGTGTTAGGTGCTCTGAGATACATATGCTTAGTTTACAGCAAAAGAATAATTTGGGGAAGTGGGAAGAAGCCATTACACAAGCCATCAAACAAAGAATATGTTTGATTTTGAGCTGGACCTCAAAGGATGAGAAAAGGAATTTTCCAAGCAGACTGGATAAGGAAAGGGAGTAATTTGAAGGCATTCTCAGAAATTGGAGTTTGTTGACTGAAAAAAATGAATGTGTGACTAGATGAGCATTACTCAGCATTGGCAAAGGCTTCCTTGGAAAGTCATCAGCTGATGCCCTCACCCTGGATGATGGAGAAGGGATTCCCTAACCTGGTCAGAGGCTGTCAAACCAGATCGTCTTAAAGAAACTTACCATCTGTAAGATTCTATATCTGGAAGATTCCACTGGGGTGAGACTTCCAATGGGGAACCTACCCATTGAAGGGCATAGTTGCATAGAGCAAGAAGCCAGGAAGATTTAAGAAGATGAGGAGGTTTTAGAAGACATTCCTAAGAAGTCTCAGGTCAAGTAATACATGATAGAAGGAAAGTCAGAAAGTGAGATTCAATTGGGTTAAGATTGCAGATGACTAGGAGGAAAGGCTAAAAGCTAACTCATGGGACATTAAGTGAGACACTACACAAAAAGAATAGCTTAGTCAGGGTGGTCCTAAGAAATAATATTGTATCATTTATAGAAAGCAAAAGAAGGTAGCAAAGCCATTAGTTGACAATCTATAACAAGAATAAGGAGTGATATAGGATATGAAAAAACAAATTTTAAAAACCCACCAACTTCCATAAGAACAGGAAGCACAGAGCATATTTAGCTCAGTTATAAAGGAGAAGTGCTCTCCCCCTTAGCACCTCTTTGAGGTGGTTTGTGGGATGCTGAAATGGGCCCTCTGCTCAAAGACATCTTTTTTGGGTCCCTGTGGGGGTAAGCAATATGCCTCCAATTTGAAACAGTTTTGTTTCACTAGCGGCCTGTTTGCTTAGCTGATCAGTTTGCTACTTTCCCTCTTGTATCAACCCCATCTCTCCCTTCATTCTACTATCCAATCAAGTATTTTTTATTTACCAAGTCATCAGTCTCATCGCCTCTCTAGTCAACTATCTAGGGATAACTTTTTGTGGATAAATATTTGAGTAGATTTGAAACTAATATATGCATGTATCCCTAGATGTGTTCAGTTTTTTGTCTGTACATGTCATGGTGACATATGATTATACCACAGAAAACTGTATGAATGGCTTGTCCTAGGTACTAAGGTTTATCTGTATCTGTGTTAGGGTTGGAGAAAGAACTGGAAGAGACTGATGTAACTCTGTGTGTGTGTATGTGTGTGTGCATGTATACATGAACACACAGGTTCTAAAACCATGTGTACTGGCTACAGGACTCTTTGCCCTCTTCTGTACTTTGACTAAAACACTCATTCACTCTTATTTCTTTTCCTTTCTTTGCTTCACTGGCAATGAAGTGAGCAGAAAACATCAATGTGGGGACAATTTTTAAGTCAATGAAATTGTGGTTCACTAATCACTCTTGGATCAGTGGACATTCCATGCATCAGAGATGGATAAATTAGCATATTAGAAAAATATAGGTTAAAAAATTTCTGGGAAGGATTTGAGCTTTCCTTTAGTAAAGTGTAATTGGCCATATATAGAGTGAAACTAGCCATATACAAACTGAAATTTATGAGTAGTGTATCTCTCCTGGCTTAGTGAAATTGTATTAACAGCATGTCAGTGGTAAGTATATTAAATTTCTAAATTTCCTTGTGTTAATAAAATAGGGTCAGGTTTTTCTAGCTGTGATATGTTATTTTGATCTTGACAGTTTCCAATCTTTAATATTGAATAATGGGAGAAGCAAATGAACCACTCAGTGGCAGAAAGCAGAGTCTCAGAAACAAAGAAAAAGTAGAGAAGGAGAAATGAACTGAAAATGGCATGATTAGCAAGTTCCAAAGAGTGAATCATCTCTATGAGTGTCTGTAGTTTTCATTAGGCTAGATGACTGGGTATTTAGTCACTCAAAAAGACTAGAGAGTTAGTTTTATGGTTCTTTGGGACATGTTTCTAGATACCTATGTCCTACATATATTATCATTTATCCTCACAATAGACAGGTTCATTCCCATTTACAGATAGGGAAGCAAAGCTCAGAGAATCCAAGTGGCTTACCCAAGGTCACCTCGCTAGTAAGTGATTAAAACTCATGGTTGCCTGGCCTTTTTTTTCCCTTTCAACACTCTGCCTTCTTATCTTAACTATTCTTAAATAACAAACACAAAAACTAAACAAAACAACCTTCTCCTTGGCACCTGCTTTCTCTGTTCTAACATTGCTAAACCTCTTGAAAGAAGACTCTACCCAAAGTTTCTGCTCAACCTCCTACAAATGGTTAACACCCCTAACATTTTCTGATTTCCAGGTGTCTCTGTCATTCCTTTGGCACTTAGCGTATGCTACATGGAAGTTTTAATTGTTGTATTATATCAACATCCTAGATCCACAGTAATCATTAGCTCTGGCAATGTCTGTGTGAATAGAGTTCTCAGTAAATCACTAGCGTCCAGGAATTGAAAAAGCCTCAATGAAGAGTATTGGGGCAATTATCATGTTAGTTTCAGATTTGGGAACAAACTTCATGTTAATTTCCATTTAAAAAGGAACGTAACCTGGGCCTTCATGCAGTTCTTCCTTGACCACTTGAACACAAACAAACTTATTTCATGGATTATCTTTTGTTTAGAAATCATGAAAATGCTGAAATCAATTCTGATCAATTAGAAACAATTGTGCCAGAGGCTACGGAGACCATGCCCCTATACACATATACCAGAAAGACTGATAGTCACCATTCCAAAGGTCTAAAAAGAACCATGAGCTATCTATACACACATGCACATTCCTACTGTGTGGTTCCTAATGTTTGGTTAAGAATAATAATTTAATTGCAGTACTTCTTCCCAGCCATTGCGCCTTCCTTCCCTCCCCAATGCATCTCTGAGGTTAAGGTTTAGCTACTCACCATTGCCTTTGGGGTCGCTTAGAGCAGTGGGAGGAATGACTGATGAGCGATGACTTCCGAAGCAACATTCCTTGGAAAACCGTCTCCTGCAGTCATCATGCACCTGAAACGATAAGAGCAGAGCAGAGAAAAAAAGGAGGGGGGAGAGAAAAGGATAGCATTGATCAGTCTTGAGTTCCAATCCTGATTTATATCCTTAGTATTTAAGTCTCCCTTGTTGAAATTTGGTGTCATATACATACCCCTAACTCATGTGAACACCCTTACTCCACCCTGAGCCTGTACTGTCCTTGAGTTTAACCTCAGAATTCTGGTCCTTTTACAGGTGACTTTCAGCAGATACCTATCTACAGGCACTGAGAAGTCTCTAGTCCAGAGGCACAATCCTAGTGGTCTACAGAATGGGGAATTCTAAGAGGGTTAATCCTGATAATCTGCTATTACACTTTAATCCTTACATCAATTGTGTGGTAGACAAGACATTATTTGCTTTATTATAGAAATAAGGATAGCAAAGCTCAGAAAGGTAAAGGGTGTTGCCCAAGGTCAAACAGCTGGGAAGTGACATAGCTGAGATTCTGCTAGCTTTTCCACAAGTGGCCATTCTTCCCAGATTTCTAACATCTTCAAGCATCACTTCATGGACAATTACAGTTTCTAGGGTACATGAACCTGGCCTGATTATTCAAGAGCAATTGAAAGTGAGCCAGAGAACAATCAGAGTCTTCTAAGAAGAAGCCTATACTTTAGTTCCTTCTTGTCTAGAAAACTCAGTTTGAGGGAAGCATCCAGAAGCCTAGAAAGCCTAGATCAGGGCTTGGTGCCCTTAGCACAGTGGTTACAGCGCCAGCCACATACACTGAGGCTGGCGCATCCAAACCCAGCCCGGGCCTGCTAAACAATGATGACAACTGCAAAAAAATAATAGTAATAATTAGCCAGGCAAGGCAGCAGGTGCCTGTAGTCCCAGCCACTTGAGAGGCTGAGGCAAGAGAATCATGTAAGCCCAAGAGTTTGAGGTTACTATGGGCTGTGATGCCATGGCACTCTACCAAGGGTAACAAGTGAGACTCTGTCAAAAAAAAAAAGAAAGCCTATATCAGGGTCTCTTAACCTCAACATTATGCATATTTTGGGCCATATAGCTCTTTGTTATGGGAAGCTTTCCTGTGCAATGTAGGAGATGTAGCAGAATCCTAGGCCTATGCCAACTAGATGGCAGTAGCACTATCTCCTCCCCTGAGTTGTAACAATAAAAAATGTCTTGAGGCATTGCTGAATGTCTTCTTGGGGGCAAAATTACCCCCAGTTGAGGACCAGTGTTTTAGAGGCATGGTAGTGTTGTAGTTAAGAGGATGGTCTTTGGAGAATTATGTATGAATCAAGATTCTTTTGCTTACTGGCTGCATGACCTTGGGCAGATTGCTTTACTTTTCTGAAACTGACTTGCATCATCTGTAAATGGGGACAATGAAACCTTATTTAAGGTTGTTGTAAGGATTAATTAATATATAAAGCACTCAAAACCTAGTGGCAATAATAAAGCACTCAAAACTTAGTGGCAATTAATAATAACCACTATTAATTAACAAAGATTACAACTTCCTGGGATGTAGTGGATGAGGAAGGGAGGTTTCTTTTTCCTTTTTTTTTTTTTTAGTAGAGACAGTCTCACTTTATTACCCTCGGTAGAGTGCTGTGGTGTCACAGCTCACAGCAAACTCCAACTCCTGGGCTTAGGCAATTTTCTTGTCTCAGCCTCCCAAGTAGCTGGGACAACAGGCGCCTACCACAATGCCAGGCTATTTTTTTGTTGTTGTTGCCGTTTGGCCGGGGTCGGATTTGAACCTGCCACCCTCGGTATATGGGGCCTACCCACTGAGCCACAGGTGCCACCAAGGAAGGGAGGTTTCTTAAATGTAGACTCAGAACTTATTTTTAAATTACCCATACTGCCATTAAAGAGTTAAACTTTCCCATTTGC